>CABFOP010019071.1:0-12953 GCA_900683385.1 Anoplogaster cornuta
TCATCCAATACATACATTTCACTGTTATGCAACATAATTAAAGGGGCAGTAGGTAAGATTTCTTACCTCAGTAGCGGCGAGCGAAGAGCGCCGAATTTCAGCGCCGAACCCGTGCCCAATGTGCGGGTGGGTGTGGGAAATGTGGCGTACGGAAGACCGCTTGCCCAGTGTCGCTCGGAGGATGGTGTGAAGCCGATAACGGTCCCGTCGCGCCGTGGTCCGGACTCTACTTCTCGGAGTCGGGTTTCCGGGTTGTTTGGGAATGCAAGTCGACAGGCAGGTAGGCCATCCAATCATTTCATTCCGGCCGAATGGGCCATCCAATCATTTCATTTGAGCTGAAGGTCAAGTTGACAGGCACGTAGTCCGTCTAATCTTTTCATTTGGTCCGAATAAAATGATTGGACGGACTTATTACAGTATTGCGACCGCTACAGACACCAGTTTTTAAGGACTGTCATCATAAACAAATGCAAAATAGTCTTTCATAAACCTGCTGAAGGAACACCCTTAGCTGTCCTCCACAACTAATAACACCCAACTATAGATATACTGTAGACTTGCAATTATCACTGCCTGAACACTAGTATGTGCACATCCTACCCTTTTGACTTACAATCTAAATGATTTGCAGGCTCTGATTTTCATCCCATTTGATCTGTGTTGTAGGGTTGGGAGCAGACAGTTTCCCTCCTCTACTGTATATCACACCGCCAGTCCCCGAGGGTTTCAGTTTCACTATCTTTTAAATTATCAGCCAGCTTTGGTGGTCTTAAACCCCTGTTTACTGGAGCGTTGCATGGCCCATGTTGGATTACTCCTGCCACAGCATGGGCACGCAAGCATAACTGGTACAGGCTGTTATAGATGTCATAGATACCCTATCTTGTCAACAAGACAGGAAAATAACATATCGCTCCTGTCAGGTGAAAACCTTGTATCTCTAAAATGTCAACTTTTCAGGAGCTAAGAAAAGCTGCCTTGTTATAGCTTGACCACCATGTGTTTTTGCGTTTATTGCAAGGGTTTGGAAAGGGTTTCCTAAGTTCGAAGGTTGCAGAATGTGCCTCAACCCATAGAGAACCACGTAATCTTTCAACTTAAGTTAAAACATGAAAATCACCACCGAGGGTTACGAGGTTTTCACAATGACAGCAGCAATATGAGATGATGTGATGAGGAGGGGGCAATAGGGAAGTTGGGAATAGGGCCTGGGAGTAAAACCGAGGGATGAAAGATTTAGGAACAAAATGGAAAGTCTAGTGTTTTAAGTAGAGTGTTATGAATCAGTTTTGTGAAGTTGATGAAGTCACTATGTAAAGCTCCTCTGTCAGGGCTGAAATAAATGTAACGGGTATTACACACCAGCAATGTGCACTGGACTTTAAATGACAGCTATGGGATCTTTTAATCATTGGACAAGAAATGGTGAGCAAGGCTGTTATTAAAACACACACATACTGTAATTAAAACATGACACTCGAACTTGAATCGTATCAAAATGACAAATGCTCCACTGAACACCCACACCAACCACTGGTGCCAATTCAATCCTCTGCTGAGAAAAATGCAGTCCAAGTTTTTCATTCAGCACTCCAGCTACCCGCAAAATGGTGCAGTGTGTTAAATCGGCTGAGGTATAATTTAAGTGTAAAGTCCAGTTTGCTCATCCAGGCAGGCCTCCTCTCACCAGACCCTCAGTCGGTGTTGACAGAATGGGGCTGATGCTGTCCCAGGAGTGGGTTAGGACAAGTAGGTGTACAGTTACCAGAAGCAGCATCTGGATTTCAAAACTATCAATCGTCTGCCTCTCACAAACCTCTGCAGTAGATGCTGGCAGGATGAATGGGAGTGGAACCCTGTTTGTGTCTGCACACTAAAGCACATGTAACATTATCTGCACAAACACATCACATTAAAAGCAATCCCTTACGGATAGATGTACCTGACTACACGATTTCATGGCTCCTTGAATGCCTCAAATTAAGTCAAAACCATGTAGATGAACTCTGTGTGAATGCTGAATGCTGTTAGTGTCTCCCAGTCCTCCGTGGCTCCTGAGTGGAAACGAAAATAAAGTGTCATCATTGGGCCATCAGCCCTGGACCTGCTGGGAGTTTGCCAGCTCTGTGTTTATTTTCCCACCCCGGGAAACCCCTCTGCAGTGCTCTCAGGGATGTGCATCTCTCCACCCCCAGCAACTAAATCAAAATGAAGCTCTGTTACCCCTCACACCTGTGCTGAACCACAAGACCCCATGTACCGTATTAGTGCAACTATGAACTTGCAACTATGGATCTTAAAGAAAAGTAGATACAACAGGAAGAAGAAAAAAACGCAGCAGCAGTGCAATTCTCAGTGGAAAAGAATTGGCGGGGAAAGCCAAAAGTCTCTGCAAACGAACAAGGCTCCCGTTTTCCTAACCTCTGTCAATCTTTCCTTTCAAAAACACACAAACCACTAGACCTTCAGTTACTTTTGTGAGCTATTAATTCCCCTTAATGAGGGCTATTTGTTCACAAAGCAATCAAGGTTCCTCAGGACCTTCCTCCGGAGCTGAGTCATAGCACTAAAGAACAAGTTTAATATACACCCATTCATTTTTACTACAGTACAGTACATGGTGTAAAACCAATTTCAGGGCACTTAGTCAGCGGGCCCTTACAAACAGGAATAAAAATGCATGCCACTATTTTTCAAATTAAAACTTTATAAGGCAAATGCAATTTAACACTACTGCCTTTAACCCCACACACAAACACACACAAACACACACAAACGTACACACATTATTGTTCAAGCTGCAACAGTTTCAACAAAAGTAGGATTTAAAGTGAAGTGAGTCTTAATATCAGACCACCAATGAACTCAGGTGCACATGATCTATAGCCTACAGTTCTACTAAACCTTTCCAATTCAGGTCCACAAAATCATTTTATGGCTAAAAAGAAAAAACAATAAATCCAACATTTGATCCAGGTCTTGATCCAGGAACTACAGTACAGTGCAGCATATATGGAATATCCTTGAGAATAGAACAGAATTATTATGAAACTCTCCATCTTTCAGTCTGAGGCGACCATTGTTAAGAACTTCCAGAAGAGATGGCATAAGGCCTTTATTCCCTTGTGTGGTGCTCATATTCCAGCTGAGAGTGTGACATCACCAAAGCACCAAGGCCCAAACTGCTGTGAGTAAGATGGATGGCATAGACCACGGCGTCTGCTGCCTTCATGCTCTGACAGACATCAAACATAGGGCATACGCCACCATGCACACACAATCAAAACATTCAGAAAGCTTAATGTAATATGAGGGAAAGCATTAGTGTAATTGTATTAACCAAAATGTTTGGTCCTAAACAAAATCTTAGATGCCAAAGTCGATGCTGGTGCACAAAGAGTGTGTAAATCATAAGTGACACCAGGGGGTTGGAGGACCTTATATGAAACTGGCAGTGAGTCTTCAGCACACAATCTTAGCACGCTAGCAGCTGTGTTATCCGCACATGTCTATTCCGCTGATTAACAAAGAAAGGCCAGAAATCTTAACAAAATACCACATGAGAAGTAACTCGAGGAGACTTTTCACGTTCCCTAGAAGTTCCAAGGAAAAGACAACAAAAGCTTTGTTTTGAAAGTGTTTGGGGAACACTGCATCATGTTTCCTTTTCACGTGTCAGTCAAACTGACCAGGTCAAAGGTCAAACGAGGTGGAGGATGGCCGCATCCTCTCGGGAGGATCTTTAATCCTGACCTGTAGTTTCAGGTGGTTGGAGGGGCCATAGTGGAGGAGATGGCGGGGGGTGAAGCTTCATCAATACACATTGTTCTTATTATGGGTTTAATCCTAAAGGATTTAAGCAAAGACGACGCCAATACCACCATGCTATCAACTGGCCAACTCTTCAGCTCTGAAACCTGGCATTAGCTGCCCTTACATAAACATTCTTCCCATTTCATACCAGCAGTAACGCAGTTTTAGAATTATATAAGAAAGCTTTTGTATGATTTCATGGGCGCTTTTAGGGTGGTGGTAACCTAGAGATTAGAGAAGGAGGCTATTTGACTGGGGATTTGTATCCCCAGACTGGGGATACAAAAAGAAAATATGGGTGGCGAAAGTGACTCAGTGACTAACAGCACAGTTCTGGAGAAGATTATTGGTTCCCTTGCATTTTATGTAGATAATCTTCTGAAACAACTTTTGGTCTTGTCTTGGTCTTGTCATGTTCATCAATTTTATTTAACAGCACATGACCACATCCCTTCAAAATAGATAATTGGTTAATTTATACCATGTGGGCACCTGCAACATGTCACAGGTCAGTTGAAATGCACTGCAAATGAGAATCTATTTCCTCCAACAAAATTGATATGAATTGTTCTAAAGGGTGCCAATAATCATGGCCACTTTCCAGTTTTGAAAGATTTTATTTTTATTCTTATTGTTTGATCATGTGCTGTTGTAAATTGTGAGTGAAGACCAAAAGTTGCTTAAATTTCCAATTATTTCAAAAGATATCTGCATAAAATGCAAGGAGACCAATTATCTTGGCCAGAACTGTAGAAGTCATACTGGGCAGCTCCCAGTGTGATTGTGTGTCTGTATGAATGTGAAGCAGGCCTTTGCTGGAAAACAGCATGGTGCTCTGGGCTTACCCTGGGCAGAGGTTAAAATCAAAAATGTGTAACTTCATATAATTCACTCCTTGATTTTCAGTGTTAATGATAGTCATCAAGTCAAAATGGTTTACATCTGAGACATCTTTGAAAGAGCTGTAAAACAAAGGGGGTTCAGCTTGAAATTCAATAACCTACCTTCCATGTTAAGGAAATGGAAGCTTGGATCAGGCACCAACTGGCACCAAGAGTAACACAATATAATGTAATGTAAGTTAAATGGTTAAAGACAGCATGAAATGGCGTTTCGAAATTGTCTTGATACCATTCGATGCATTTCCAGTTAAAACAGAAAGCTGTGTGCATGAGGGATCGTTCTAAAGTGGGTGGGGTGGACCATACAAAACTTGGGAAGTGACTCAGATGAACTGGATGCTAGCCGGCATTCCTCCTCAAACACCTCCATCAGCCCCGTTATTGGAGCAGCAGTGGACAAAACCCTCCAAGTGCAGGAAATCAAGGAGGAAGAGGGAGTGGAGGAAAATGATGGCCCCGGTGTTGCCACGCATGTCACTTGGAAAGTTGGTTTGTTTTTGAAAGCAGGTTTTATATGATGGGTGGAGAGGAGGGGATTGTTCGAGAAAATCGATGATGATCTTATTGGTATGCGATGAAGCAACTACTAACAATGTGATTTTCTAGGAAGGAAAAGTCGTATGGTTTTGATATACATATGAGAAAATAATTTTAAAAGATTTTGTTTGGCATGTATTATTTAATGGGTGTATATTAGGGCATGGGAAATTAAATGAAAATGTTTTTTTCACTTCATTCTGTCCTTAACGTGTTGACTCCTGTTTCAGTTAAGTTTTCTCTTCCAGCAACTTCACAAGAAGCATTGAATTATGGTTTTGTTTCTTTGTAAAACAAGTACGGCCGCTGCTAAACTCCAGCACTTTAATGCGCTTGGGAATTAAACTGATTTAAGGGGTGGGGAGCACCTTATTTGGCACAGGGTCCACCTGGTAGCCATATGATAGGTCTTTCACAGAATGAGAGCCAGTGCGGAATCAAAGGGGTTATGAGAAATGTTCAGACGTTTCAAATTAAGCTGGACAATCATCTCCTCTTACAATCTTGTGTAATGGGAGCGATTACAGGAGGATCAAGCCTCTGAATCTATTCTATTCCTCCATAAATCATAAGAAGACAAGCAAGATTCAATTAGCCCTGCTCGCTTAACCTTGGCTGCACGGAAATTACACACCAAACCAAATACCCTGAAGTCAGTATGTACAGTAAGGTATTTAGAGAAGAGATTTGGGGAGGCGTACTCTACCAGTAAATGGCAAACAAACTAATAACCATGGAAAAGTGAAAGGGGTCAAGATCATTATTAGATAAACAGTGAACAAAAACAGCAGTGCAGCAGAGGATCTGTTGGTAAAAATGGCTTATGAGGGGGACCTGGATGCTATTTTCAGGCCACCCATTTGTTCCACCCCAAGCCAAAGTATGAATCCTTCAGCATACAATGTGGCTATTGAGTTCCTGGATGAGGCGCTGATAAAATCTATTCTTATTTAGAGCTTGTGTATGTCCAGGAGGATCCAAGAATACATTCTGCATTGGATTACCTTCATGGCATGACGGGCCACCACACAAACAGAATATGAAAAGAAATGGTTTGTTTTTTATTATCCTGGAGTAGATCATATATATTGTACTTTTAAGGCTCTCGTTCATTATTTTTTATTCAAGTCAGTCTTTCATGTCTACAGAGCATTGAACATGTATGTTGCTGTCACCTTTCACAAAGTCTCCATTTAATCAAACTACAAAGCTTTGGGCTGCTTCATTAAAAGACAGAACTAGGCCAGAGATGATGACATTGGGAAACTTTCTGCTTGAAAAAGAAAGTTTTGGGTGGGGATCAGATTTGGTTTTCTGACCAAATACGTTACAAGTAACTGGCATTTCTCCTGCTGTTCCAATTTCCAAAGACTAATGAAAATAGGATTAGACAGTAGCATATGCATGTTTCCTTATTTACAGTTGGGGAACCACTGGAACATCAGCTAGACCACACACGTGACATGTGGGCACTTTCCATTCACAGAAAGGAAAAGGCCATTTGCTTTGAGCATTGAATAGAGAAGGACATCCAGTGAGATTCTATGATAACAGATGAACGTTTTGATGTCTAAACTTTAAAGCAGCGGAAATACATTTAGACTATGACTTGTGTTGACTGATGTAACTGTGCTCCATCATTATGCCCATTTAAAAAGGCAAACATATTTACTATTGCTTGAATCAGATCAAATCTTCCTTTGAGAATGAGTAGACGTTCTGTAGAGGGAGAGAGAAGCCAAACTTTCCAGGATCGTGCATTAAGAACAAACTTCATACCAATATTGGACACTCTTACGGGAAAGGAGTGGGTTTGATTCCTGCAAACAGGGTACTGATTGTGGGTCTGCTGCAGTCGATTACTCCTTCAAGTGGCAGCATACTGTTCACATTACAATTGCCATGTTACGCTGCTTATTGCTGCGTATGTTCCATGAGAACTTGTCACTGCCTTGCATTTGCGGGATGCAGATGAAAGGCGAGGCAATGTGTTGCCGTACTCTTAAAGAGAAGTTAAATCATTGCAGGACCGCACGTGAAGATGTCCTGGTCCAAATTCCACACCAAGCCATCCTCAACAATTCTCTCTGGCATCTATCAGATTCTCAAAGGTCGGGATGGTGCATCTATCTCCGGTTCTCACAACAATTACCATGCACAGCAACTGCCTTTACAATTTAACTGCCTGCGATTACCAAGTGTTAATTTTCCCTCCGTGTTTTGCTGTGAAGATGCCTCTGCCACTTTCCACTTCATCAACCATCACCGGAAAAGCGCCAGAATAGAAACGCCCTCACCAGTAATTTTGGTGGAGCATTCTGTGCGCATTCAAGCAGTTATTCCTTTAGAAAATTAACACATGGTTCTTTCTTATTGAAGACAGGTAATGACAAAAAAAATTCTCATTAAAAGAGACATTTTCTTGATCAATCCAAATATCTTTCATATTTTTGATTGGATCTTTTTTTTCTTCTTTTTTTTCTTTTGCATTTTTCTAGTAAACTTGAAACTTTGGACCTGAAACCATGCATGCACTGATAGAATGTAACTGCTGCAACTTAACTTTTGATGAGCTTCTGCTGTTAGCACTCCACGCGATCCAATGATGACCAATACATAAACACTACTAATGATATGTAAATGTCCCCACTGCGGGACTAATAAAGGATTATCTTATATCTCTCAAGGATAGTGCAATCTCACTATATCAAGTTGTTGCTCAAAGCCCCTGGAGCTATTAAGTAACTTAGGGGGTCCTCACTGTAGCAATTGGAGGCAAAATGCACAGAGAAATCATAATCAATATATTTTAGACTCTTATTATATTATAGCTTATTCAAAGCTTCAGTATGATTATCCATGTTCCGCCTATTGATATATTATGGTGGACATGGTGGAGTGGAGTGATTTTCTACCATAAATATTCAACTAGAATCAGGTTGAGTTGAGAACTGTATATTAATCATTATATTATCAGCACAAATACAGGAGAAAGGTGTCTTTGTTCTTAAATTGTTCAGAGTCAAACCTTTGGGTATAACTGTTTTGCTGAACTAAACATGAAATATTCCATCAGCGTCAAATGCCTGTCTGCTCTCTAACCAGGAGTTTTCACTTTTGCCTGCAGCTTGATACACCATACTTAAAGGTTTTGACATTTCTAATAAAGCTTGGGAAACTTTATTGAGCCTTGGCCTTAGACCAAAAGGAAAGTCATCTACTTGTACACAGTGGAAGCAGCAGTAAGCACGGTTTTATTCCCAGCCATCCCAACACCCCAGCTACAGATGGTCAAACCCTGGCTTGTCGGAGTCTCCTGTGCCAGAGCTCTGCCAGAGAGCCTCCTTTGATACCGAGCCTTACGTACTATTTACAACCACACTACAATAATCCTGCAACAATGGTTTCCACATAACTTTTGATTGAAGGGGCCTTTATGGACGGATCTTGGACCAGGCTAATAAGTGGCCCACAGAGAGCTTTGCCAAGCTTTACCTCACTGCAGTGTGTGTGTGTGTGCGCATACATTTGTGTATGTAACAAAATGTGTATACAGTCCACTAGCATCCACCTTATTACTCAAAATTTACATTACTTAAGGACCCCAGTTAAAATGTGCCTTTGATTGTTAAACTCCATGTTCAAAATGCGCTAGAGATAAAAAGTCATTTGATTCAATGTATTAGCTAGATGATGGTGAAAGGTCTGCAAAGAGCTATCACTTTCAACCAGTGGCTCTATTTCCAGAGGTCCTAATGGATAACACAGATGGACCCTTTACGGCCTCACGGTACACATTGAGATCAGGCATGTTTAATACCAAGTCAGCTTGACAGGTTTCTCTGGCGTGGAGGTAAATTCAACCAAAGCACACAGTGGTGGCAGTGTACAGTGTTGTTGCACAATCAGTAAACAGCTCACTTGTTATCCTTTCACATAACAAGACATAGGACACGAATGTGACGTTGCCAGGAGACATTATGCGTGTGAAACTGCACCGCACAGACTACCCCGGCATGAAAAGCCCCTTCACCCGTTGTTGTTCTGTGATTTGTGGCGTGGGTAGCTGGAGTTAGATCATGGGCCCTGCTCAACTTGTGCTAGTGCCAGGCCTATGATGCAAAGGAAAAATAAGTTTGCAGAAGGGCGGGCAGAAGGATGTGGGAATAGAGACTTCGACATGACTCTACAACCTTGCAACCTGTCTTTACTCAATGTTCACCCCATGAAAGACAGTGGGTCGTAGAGTTAGCGTGGCGAGACAGGAGAGGATGTAAGTGGATCTGCATTTTATCACTGCAGAGTGTGGCAAGCCCCGGGGGAGATCTTGTTCTTCTTTGATTTGAATGCCAGCTTATATCTGTAGAGCTTTTTAAAGGCATAGTATGAAGTGTAACCGTCACTTTTCTGAAATTTCCGTAGGCATTAGCTGAAGAAAATTGTAAAAATTGAAGAATACAAAAATCACCATTCTTAGGCAGTTGTGAATAATGTCCTTTTTCAGAGGTCTCTGGTGACGCATTCATAATAGCAGATGTCGGATGGCTGACATTTCCCATACCAGAGACATTTCCTCTTCCCCTCTAAATTCATCCCCCCTGAAAACGCTTTGTTCCTGTCTCGTCCGCTAATGATTCAGTATATGTTAAGTGGATGGACAGAAAGCTCCCCAAGCGCCCTGTTTTTGGAGTACCTTATTAGGTCCTTTTGAGGGCACTTCCTTGTAGCGTGTATTGGGGGGAAGCTAGAGAGACAGGTGCTTTCCACATTGCAAACACAGAACACTGGAGACCAGAAGTGAGGTCAGATGCTTCAGACGGGGTCTTGTGCTGTTTTGACTTCACCACTCTGCTTCTGTGAATTTTTTGGCAGGTGGTGACAGCTGGATGTAAGCAAATGGGGTTTCTATTTGGGCTCAAAGCTCTCAGAGGCAGACGCTGGATTCTTCATGCTTATTTTTATTTTATTGTTTTGAGAGAGAGAACGGACCAGTTGCATATGTGATGATCATCTTTTCACCCCTTGTTCATCTTATTGATTCTCTTGCAATCTACTGCTGGCGGGAAATTACTTCTCATATTTGTCTGCTTTTATACCATCCCTTTATTCTTTATCTGTACTCTATTTTGTTACATATACCTCTTGCAAGCTGCAATTTCTCACCGTGACAAACTCACGACTTTGCAATATTGCAGACGACCCACCTACTGTACTTGAAAAATAGAACTTTGCTCTTGTCTGACTTTTAAAAGTATCTATAGCCTCAAATACCAGCAGTTCCTGAACCATGGCAAAATTTAATTGGTTAGAATTGGAATTTCTTGCTACAGCTACCAATGCAATTATAGTAGGGCCAATGAAATAGCATGTTCTATTAAAACCAATGCCCTCAGAAATTAATTAATCCCTATTCTCTTGGCAATTCTCTTCCCCCAGACTAATAAAAGGTTTGACAAAGTTGATGTACAAGATTTTGATAACAGCTAAGCAGCAGGCAGGTCACTCTGAGTTGTCTCTGTTCGTTCAGAGGCATCGTTAATAAGTTGCAGTACACACACTGTCCTATAGGACTTTAGAGTAGTATGCCACACCACAGTATTTGGTTTGCATCCCTCAAATACACATTTAAGAAATCAAATCTGCTGCATCTTTACTCGGGAATATAGACTCCATAATGAATAGCTTTGGCAAAGTTTGAAAGTATATTTGAAATCCAATTTCTATTGCTTCAAATGCTAAACCTTCCTTGACATTTCAATTCTCTGGGGTAATGGTTGTATTTTGTCTTAGCCTCTAGCAGAGATAAGGCATGATCTTTTCTAGCCAAGGTAATAACATGCCAAATCATCCATCCTCTTCCATGAACCAACCAGAGACCAAAACTTGGAAAGGCATTATACCAAGGTATTACCTGTGACAGCAGTGAATCTTAAGATGAACCTGCTTTGAATGCCCTCTGCGGAGTACAATAAAGATGTTTGTTATTCTACCTTTTTCCTAATATCAGGACTAAGGGCTTGCTTTTGCACATGATGAGCAAAAAAACTTTGCTTTGAAAACCACAAAATATGGACATGAGCTAACCAGACAGAGTTAGTATGCACAGTTGCTTAGCAATAAATCCAATGAATAATATAAACTATTTATTCCATCAAATACACCTCCTTCTATCATCATTTATTCATCATGATGTATGGCCCTGTACAACTTAACGTTGCACAGGGCCATACATCATATTTCAAAATGTCACATTTTAGGAAGTGAAAAGAAAGTGGCATTTCTTTGGGCCTACAGTCATGATACTTACTCAGTACAGTGGTACTCACCATAGACGTACCCTGTATATTTTATATTAGCACAGTCATGCAGGAAACATAGCTCCACTGTACACTTTCAATTCATTAAGAAATTAGGAAAAACTAACAAGACAGAGAGATTCCCAGCCTTGAACTGGAATGAACAACAACGAATGGGAGACTCTCTGCTTAACCATAATGTGACACCCAAATGAGCTGTAGTAGTAATGTTATCAGTTCTAAATGAGAAAAAAAATGCACCAGAAAAGCATCCTGGTTGCTGTCGCTGTCGTCAGTTGATCTCAAATAGAATTGTATATTAGATTAGATAAAACTTTAATTGGGCTGGTGCATCAGTAAAAAAATTATAGTAAATTATGTTGTCTATTGCAGTTTAAGCCAATCAGTGTTATTGTGTTAACATTGATATTGCAGGTTTGATTAAATCCAGGCCTGTGTATTGATTACAGTGCGGAGAACCACCAAAGTCGTTCTCTTACATTTGGCGCAGGAGTCCCTGCCTCTAATCCAAATGACTAATATAGAAAAATAAGAGGAAATGGGGCTGCCTCTTTAACTGATCATTGGGAAGTCGGTACAGTAAAAGAGAACATAGTTGTCTTTGTTCAAAGTCATGCACATGCTTCAAATTACATCTTTTTTTTCTTCCACGAAAATATTTTCTAACTTGGCATTTGGGAGTGTACTTTTTCATTGAGACATTTCATAAACCCAGACGTTTGGGTGGCTTCACAAAGGAGGAGACATTTAAAAAATGCAGCAATCCCAAACTAAAGACGGGTATTACTGTTGCTATGTAAATGGTCATCGGGGCAGTAATTGTTTGTTTGTTTATCGTATGTGATAGAAAACCTTGAGCACTCCGTGAGCGTGCCGCCCACAACAAACAGGAGATGGGGGGATTTGAGCGGAGTAAACTCAGAAGGGAAAAATCATTACCAACCCGTGTCTGCTTCCAGGAGGACGGGATGGGTAAACAAGTGGGTCAGAGGGGATGTTGATTAGCCAGAGAGGATAACTACAGTAGGGCCTTCTGCTGTGAGCAAGATACTGATACTGAGATGCCGAACACAAGTTCAGATTCAGTATTATCGTGACCCTTCTTTCTGAATACTAAAGGAGGATTGTGTAAAAACTCTTAGTGAAGGTGTGAGGTTTCCTAGTTGAAGTTACATTTTTCCACAATAATAGAACTTTTACTTCCTTTTTAAATTTCATACTGCTCAAGAAAGAGCAACGTGATTTGTAGAAAATGATTTTCTCAAGTGCTGTGTACTGGGATGAAAGTTTAACAGGAATCTCACCCCCGAATTAGCCTCTTGATGACAATAGCAGCAGTCTTTGTGTTTGTATCGGCGAGAGTAGAGGACAATGGCAAAGA
>CABFOP010019351.1:1941-13210 GCA_900683385.1 Anoplogaster cornuta
GCGCCTCCTTCCGACACATACTGCCAGGTGGGGAAGTGTGTATGTGCAAGTGTGTGTGTGTGTGTGTGTGTGTGTGTGTGTGTGTGTGTGTGTGTGTGTGTCATGGTCAAATTAATTGCAAATGAATCCCGTGAAATCTGACCCAGTGGCACACAACGTAAAATGCAGTGTAGTGGCTGGCAGAGGCTGTCGATCTTCTCAGTGGTGGTTTTGTTTATTCGTGGTATTTATACTAATGCCTCAAAATGAATGTGGAAATGATTTATTGATGTTGAAATGTTACACGTAGCACCTTTTAAATTTAGTCAGATTATACAGGTCAACAATTATTACATTGCACATGTGACCAATTAGTAAATCCTGTTCCCTCCCTCATTCCTGCTGTAGGTATCCTGTCCTATCTAGCAGACCGTCCACCACCTCAGTACATACACCCCAGCAGCCTCAACATGGATGGGACCTTGTCTGTGTCCAGCAACAATCCCTCAGGTCTGGACCCCTACAGTGGCCCCGGGGGCCCACTGGAGCAGGGCCTGGTGCCCCTGGACTCCAGACAGGTCAGTGGCCAGGGGGACCTCCACCAAGCCGGTGCTCACGAGCTGGACTCCACAGGCCTGGCCATGGAGTCCCGTGTAAGCAGCCCCATGTCCCCCGACAGGATGGGGGAGGAGCTGGCCAGCATGGACGGGGTTTTGGTGGTCACTGTGTCTGATACACAGCAGCAGCTTGGAGGAGGAAGGCAGCCCCAGCCACACGAGGGCCTGACTGGGGTGGACTCATCTGGTGGGGTGATGCCCCTCCACGGGCCCCCTGTCCTGGAGCTACCGGTGGTGATGGAGCCAGAGCACATGGGGGGCCGAGTGGGCAACAGTGGGGGAGGAGGAGCAGGGGGCCTGGGCGATCAGCTCCACACAACAGGGGAGCTAAACTCTGGGGTCGTCAGTGTGGTGCTCACTGGCTCCATGGCCGCCCAGGGCCAGCTAGAGTCAGTGTCCAGTCTCCATGGGCACTCCGGGATGGGACTGGAGGCAGTGAATGTGTCCCCCATCACAGCGGAGGTCTCCCTGGGGCCGGAAAACAACCTGGTGCTGGTCAACTCCACCCTGCAGCTGGAGGACTCTACCTCCAACAAGGAAAACATGGTCACTGCCTACACCATCTGTGAGTGTGGGGAACCTCATTTTAGCTCTGTTGTGTATTTTGCATATGGCCATAGGGAAAAAAGACTAGAAACATCAATGGATTTTAAAATTGTGTTTTCTAGACTTAGAAAAGGTATAAAAATCATACAAATCCCCAAAAAGTTTTGGACAATACCTTTGGAAATGTGTTGATAAACTTTTGTTCAACCATTTAAATATGTACGCTTGGCTGCTGGTGGATCGTAAGAATAATAACCCAGTTGTACCAGCTTAATTAACAACATCTTATATTTACCAGTCTGTGGTAAATATTTGTCTTGGAATTTACACTGTGTGAACATACAGTTATGGACACGTCATGTGATTTGTTTTGCAAAACTGTTTTACGATTAAATCTGTTATAGTTGCTTTGATGGTACAAAGATGCCGTACAACAAGCGAGCCCTTTCTGTAGTGTACTATTAGACATTGTTATTGGCCATTTAGTCATTTCTGGTAAAACCCCCTAACCCCTGACTGTTGTGATTTGTCTACCAGGGTGTACACTCTGTGAGCGCTCATATACCTCAGACTGCCCAGAGCACGGCCCGGTCACCTTTATCCATGACACGCCCATACAAAGCCGGGCTCGTCTCTCTCTGCCACGCCCACTCTGCCTCCGCATCTCAGTAGCCGATGAACCGCTCGGTAAGAGAGGCTTCAGCTTTGTTACTAGAGCTGAAGATCCACAAGGTTTTCCATGGCTAGTAGAGTAAGAATGTCTGGGTCCAATATTGATAGTTATTTGGGATCTTTTTTGTGGTCTTGTCGTTAATTAATATAAGTAATCATTATAAGACCTCTCAAGACCAAATTCTAAAACACATAAGTTTGGTAGGCCATCTAATAGTGATTAATGATGTTGCCAGCAGGCCTGCACTGTTCTGCTGACTAAATGTGCTTGTGGCTCTTCTTAGGAGTATTCGCACGGGATGTGATTCCTCCCAGGACTTGCTTCGGACCAATGGTTGGGCAGCATTGCAGCAATGTGGATCTCTCCGATTGGCCAGAAAAAGAAACACCTCAAATTTGGAAGGTTAGTGCAGTGGTTTTCATAGCCAGTGCAAATACCCAAAGACCTAAAGACCTAAAATAATAAAGATGATCAGCCGTCTTCTCACTGTCTCAGATGTACCACAACAATGTGCTGGAGTTCTGCATCGTGACAACAGATGAGAATGAATGCAACTGGATGATGTTTGTCTGCAAGGCAAGGTCAGTCACATGACCATACATGATGGGATTATCCTAGATTATCTCAGGCGTGTCTTTATAAAAAAGTTGATTTCTGAGGTTTACATTTTCATTTATGTTTAGTTTAAAATATGTAACGCATATTATGGCTGTACAATTGTACTTTTATATCACGATTGTAGCTTCCACAGTGAAAAATTATACAATATTGGCATTGTGGCAATATTGAAACATTTCATTTTGCTTAGAGCACCCTCCATAATTATAAATAGTCAAGATGTTGACATAGAATTCAGAAACTGCAGTAAAATAATTTTGTTGCCCAAATTATTGTGTTCATTAATTGTAATCACAATATCTAACTTCACGAACGGGATCATAATCTTTGCCATATTAGTGTAGCCCAGCTGATACGTTCATTTTTCACTATCCATAACATGAATGTTGTCATATTTACTATGTCTGAATATGTGTGTGTGTGTGTGTGTGTATTTAGGACCCGTGAGGAGCAGAACCTGGTAGCCTACCCTGCCAACGGTAAGATGTTCTTCTGCACCACCACAGAGATTCACCCGGACCAGGAGCTGCTCTTCTATTACAGCAGAGACTATTGCAGGCTAATGGGTGAGACTACACACATACTCTTCGTGACTTACAGAGAACCTAAAACATTACAGTAAGAATTATTGCTACTCATGATGAGGTTATGTCTGTGAGCTCTTCATTCTTCTTACAAAGAGCGTAGGCTTTAGGTGAATCAGAATCACTTTTATTTGGGTGTGCAAGGAATTTGACTTGGTTAAATGGTGCTGACACATTACAAGACAGTTGCTGCAGCATATGTTACAATAATTGAAAGTGAATTGATGTTGACCACTCTACCATTCTTACTGTCTCCACAGGTGTTCCTCAGGTGCCTGAGGGCCAGATCTGCCAATGCGGTAAAGAGTGCTCCTCCTTTGCTGAGCTCAAGTCTCATCTTAGCAGCCATAACAGCAACCATAGCCATAACCAACCTCCACACAGCCACAGCCCCTCACAGCAGGACCACGCTCAGCAGCAACCGCAGCAACAGCAGCAGCAGCAGCAGCAGCAAGAGCAACAACCACAGCAACACTCTCACCAGGAAGAGAAACTGACCAATGGGACCTCTAGCTCCTCCTCTTCCCCTTGGCCCTGCCACGCCCACAGCACAGGCCACACAAACAATGACAGCAACAGAGCAACAGTAATACAAACTCTAATAACACTACCTCCAGAGGAAACCCAAGCGGCCAGGGACATGCGCGGGAGAGGAAGTTCAAGTGCAGCATGTGTTCTCGAGCGTTCATCACGTCCACAAAGCTCAACGTGCACTTCATGGGCCACGTGGGGATGAAGCCTCACAAGTGTAACTACTGCAGCAAGGCCTTCAGTGATCCCAGCAACCTCCGAATGCACCTCAAGATTCACACAGGTATGTTCATGCGCAGCAGCCAGCACTGTGACATCGTTTTTCTTGAATTTTCTATTAAGTTTTATTTTCTGTAGGTACTGGTGTTTTCTGTGTCAGTTCTACTGTGATGGCTATCGCTTCTCATGCTACCTAGATCTTCCCTTTTTTTTTTTTTACCACACAAACTGCTGTTGCTGCTGCCGCAAACACTCACATCACTTCCTGTGCACCAGAGGATTTCTTTTCTGGGAAAGACCTACCTGACAGTGGGTGTTTACACCAGCAAATGTAACAGATTTCATGAATTGAATCACTATTGTGCCATATCAATCGGTGATATAGAGTTGCAAACTTCAACTTCTGAAAGACTGTATGTCAGCACATAGACCCATGCGTACTGTTTGACTGAATCACACGCTCTTTGTTTCCACTAACAGGTCAGAAGAACTACAGATGCACGGTTTGCGAGAAATCATTCACCCAGAAATCCCACGTGGCTTCACACATGGTCACCCACACCGGCGCGGAGAAACTCAAGTGTGACCTCTGTGACCGAGCCTTCATCAGAAAACACGACCTGAAGCAGCACATGTTTTCTCACACACAGTACGTAGCTATCTTATTTTGCACTTGATAGAGCGGTGTTTGATATGGTGGCGGATTGATGGATTGAGGTCTGTTTTTACTATTGATTGTAGTGATATGTTTGTCTGCATTAGTAGCTGGTGTTTGCTCTTTCTCTCATCTTTTTTGCCCTCTCTTGCTCTTCGTATTCTCTTCCTATCCCTCTTGTGTCCATTCATTCATCATCCCCTGGTTATTCCACCACCGACACAGCGAGCGTCGGATTCAGTGCTCCAAGTGTGACAAACATTTCCTGAAGACCAACCATCTGAAGAAGCATATGAACTCTCACGAAGGCCGAAGGGACTTTGTCTGCGAGAAATGCCACAAAGCTTTCCTCACCAAGTACCACCTCACCCGCCACCTCAAGATATGCAAAGGACCCAAGATGGAAAGAGTGTCCCGAAAAGAGCAGGATGGGGAGGAAGATGACGAGGAAGAAGAAGAAGAAGAGGATGATGATAGCAGGGGAGATGGGGTAGAGAGACTTGTTGATTCAGGCAGTAACGAGGACTGTGGTTTAGATGTTGCGGGATATAGCTCAGAAAAATCCCTATCCCCTCCACATTGACTACACTGTGCCTCTTGATATGTTTTGTTTATTTATTTGCTTTTGTATGATACTGTTGTTTATCTGTTTTCTTTTTTTGTTGCCAAATTTCAGTTACAGTTACTTACTCTGAGAATTTGACAATACAGGGCTTCATTTTTCAAATGCATCTCACCTTATTTATCATTAGTTTCTTCTGTTCTCTCTGTTTGTTTGTTTTTAAACTTAGGCCTACACAGTCTTAAGCTATGTTTCATTGTAATTCCTTCATCTGGTTTTCTTTGACTCACTCAATAAAATGGAGTGAATGGCTGATATTCATTTGCATAGTTGCAGATTAATGACAATTGAACCCAGTCCAGAAGCCATATTCTTGTATTCTGGTCTAGAGTAAGGAGTTAATGGCCTTTATTTAGGCCTTTATTCATTTTTTTTTATTTTAAGTGTTTGTGTGAATGGATATGAGTCTCTTGAGAACAGGAATTTGGGCATTAAGGTGGAAATCCTCATTTTGTGAGGGTCTGCAACTTGAATGTTAAGATAAGTCATAATTCATTTTTTTTGGTGCATAATGTTTTAATAAATGATGATTTCCAACTGTTTTATCTTGTTGGGTGATAGATTATAGATAGATGATAGATGTAGTGGAGGGTAAACCCACCTGAACTCAGTTGACCCATTTTCAGGCTTAATAAATCTTTATTATATATTTAAACAACTCTACATTTACAGTATACATGATAGTAAGTAGTGTCACACTGATGTTATGAAGATGGACTCATTTAAGGAGAAAGCCAAATTAATAATTTTATGAAATATAATAGGTTTTTGTTTATATTGGTTGTTTCCCTTACGATGATCACCACTGGAGGTCACGTTTTAATTTACCACTACATCACTAAGTACCGGAAGTACATGACTGGCTAACATTTACTTCCGGTTGAAATACAAATTATGCAGCGCCGCTGTTTTCAGCTAGTTAAGCGTGGTATGAATGATCTTAAGTTTTCACACGGTTCAGTTTTACTTCGCTAGTACCTTTGTTATAAATAAATATTTGTGAGATTGGTTGTAGAACAATACGGAATAAGGAAATCTAAATTAAACCCATGCTTTCTCAGGAAATTCTGCGTTGTTTATGTCTTAGCTAACGGTAGCTAACTGTTAGCGTAAGCAGCTAGTTCTACTGACAGCAGTAAGTACTGAGTATTGAGCTGTCATGTAATTCAGTCTTAAATGATAACTAGCTAGATTAACTAGCTGGTTTTCTCTATGGAAAATGATGCTTGGAGCTTGTTTTCTAGGAAGTCGATCTACATTAGCATGAATATAGAACACTGTGAAATGTTGGAGTTGTCTCACTCTGTCCCATGTCTTAGGCAGAATAGTCTGATGTGGCCATGTTGACCCCATCGAAGGAGGGCGTGCCCAGTATGATTGATAGGGCATTGAGGATGAGGAGGGAGGAACAGGCTCGCCAAGTGGTCCTGGCCTGGGCTGTCCTCAATGTGTCCCTAGCTGGCATGATTTACACAGAAATGTAAGTTGTCATCAGGCGTTCACATTTGGTTGCACTGGACCAACAGCGAGTCATCTTTTGCAATGTAGCACTGACTTACTGCCTCTGCATCACTTATCTCTTCCCTTTCACCACAGAGTGTCATTACTGATGTACCTATCTTTTCATTTTTCTAGGTCTGGAAAATTGCTGAGCCGATACTACAACATCACCTACTGGCCCATCTGGTACATAGGTGAGATCACTCACTCTTCCACTTCCATCCATATAAACACTGGCTTACCTGAACACGTCGTCATTGAAGACCCTTTATGCTAGGGGGTTTGAACTGAGCGATAATTAGTCATAGTATATTATTTGGTGTATATGTGCAATGAACATATTGTTGATTTCTTTTGTCACTGTCCTCTCCTACAGAGTTGGCGCTGGCCTCTCTCTTTAGCCTCAATGCTCTTTTTGACTTCTGGAAGTATTTCAAATACACAATGGCTCCCTCCACCATCACCTTTACCCCTGAGCAGCATCGCCTCCTGGGTCTGAGAAATTCAGGTGAGACCCCGTCCACCCCAGCAGGCATTAAATCACTCATGTACCTAGCTTGGTACTACTTTTCTAAAACATATCTACGTCAATGAAACCTCTCCTTATCATACCAAGCAAAAGAAGCCAAGACTCGTGTGACTGTTTTTCAGATTTTGAATTGATTCTTTTTTGGGTTGTTTCTTTTTCTTTTTAGGTGACATGCTTTTACAAGCCCATTGGATATTTTTTAATCTTACCTCTTCTCCCATTGTGCCCCATTTTTACGGTCAAATATATATTCATTATAAGATACAAAAAATAAAGGTTTGCAATGGATAATTAAATGGAAATGAATCTATCCTAAGGTGTGAATATGGGAGTCATTATGTACAGTATGCTGTCCTTTCAGGTATCCAGGCCTCTCAACCCCAGAAGCCAGAGAAGAAGGAGACTCCAGCACCGGCCCAGTCGTCTCCGCTGCAGGGCCAAAACGTGCTGAGTTTCAGCCCCTCTCGGCCGGCCACCACCAGCCCCAAGTTCTCCCCCAGCTGTGTGCCCGGATACAGCCCCCCGCTTAGCAACCCATCCACCCCAGGCAGTGCCGGGGGGCCCTTTTCTCCCTCACTTGCATTTGGAAAGGTAGGTTCATCGCAGCACTGATACCTTTTTGCGATAAAATGTGATGGTGTACTGTAAGTGTGTTAGTTAGACTGGAAATTCATCTACTTTCTCTCTTTGGGTGATGTACAGCATAGTTTAGTACAGCAAAGTTTCTATATAGACACTCTTTTAATATAGTGTAATAATTAGATGGCGTTTACTGTTATTTTCTCTTGTCCTTCCAAGGTTCCATATTCTGTCAACTGTGTTCTTCCTGATCTCAGGTACTGAACTACAGTCCGTCCCCTGGCTCCTCTCCTTACCCCAGCAGCATCGGGCCGGTGGAAGGCTCCAGCCTGAGGGCTCGCTACCGCACTTCCCCCTCCGTGTTTAACTCCCCCGGAGGCAAGGAGGACTACATGGAGGACCTGAAATCCCTGGAGAGGTTCCTCCGCACAGAGGAGGAGAAGAGCCACCGCAGCCAGCTAGGTACAATATGTTGTAGTATTAGTAACAACAATATTAGTATAAGCATGGCGGGGAAGTAAGGACCCTTAAAGGATTGTTGGCTACCTGTCAAAGTAGCCAGTAGAATAGAAAAACATAACAGCCACAGCACACATTTAAAGGTGCAATAGGCAAGATTTCTTACCTCAGTAGCAGCGAGCGAAGAGTGGTGACGATTTCAGCGCCAAACCGAGCCGATGTCTGTGCGGGTGTGGGGAATGTGGTGTAAAGTAGTCCGCTTGCCCTTTGTAGCTCGGGGGACAGTGTTTTGCCGATAACGGTCCCCGTCGCGGCGTAGTCCGGTCCGTAATTCTGGGAGACGGGTTTCCTGGTTGTTTACCTCAGTAGCAGCGAGCAAAGAGCGCTGAATTTCAGTGCCGAACCTGGCTGACATGAAGACGGGTGTGGGAAATGTGGTGGACAGAAGTCCGCTCACCCGTTGTTGCACGGGGGGACGATGTGAAAACGATAACGGTCCCTGTTGCACCGTGGTCCAGTCTCTACTTCTCGAGTCTGGTTTCCTGGTTGTTTGGGAATGCAAGTCGACAGGCAGGTAGGACATCCAATCATTTCATTCCAGCTGAATGGGCCATCTAATCATTTAATTCGAGCTGACACTTACATATCATACCTTTGGTATTTTTGAGAAGCATTTTTGGTTATATTTGTTGAAATTGTCTTTATATCCCGACAGCAATCAATAAATCAAGAGCTCTGAACAAAAAATGGAAAGAATCCGGTGTCTGTAGCGGTCGCAATACTGTAATAAGTATTGCGACGTAGTCCGTCCAATCATTTCAGCTCGAATTAAAGCGTGACTGGGACTGTTATTGGCTTCACACCATCCCCTGAGCGACACCGGGCAAGCGGTCTTCCGTACGCCACATTTCCCACACCCTCCCGCATGTCAGGTGAGGATTCAACTCTGAAATTCAGCTCTCTTCGCTCACCGCTACTGAGGTAAGAAATCTTACCTATTATACCTTTAACAGCTTGGAAAAACATATTTTACAATTTTCAAGTCTTTGCCAATACTAACATTTTTGAGAATGGAATCATATTCATTACTATTTAGTGATGAATTTCACATATCATTTTTTCCAAAAATCTATGTATTGCGTTATTAGGGAGTCCAGAGTCTGTGTCTCCGGCCCACAGCCCCACGTTTTGGAACTACAACCGCTCGGTGGGAGATTACTCTCAAAGCCTGAGGAAGTTCCAGTACCAGCCCGCCTGCCGCTCACAGGCCCCATCCGCCCACAAGGATGAAACTGACCTGGGATCCAAACAGGCCGCAGAGGAGGTCAGGGAATAACTTGAATCACTACTTTAGGGGGATATTCGCCATTGGGTTAAAAATGCGAAACTCTCTACTCTTAAAAAGTGATTGGTGGCACAGACCTTTAAAGGCTAGTATGTAAATCAAGACCTCTGTTGACAAAACACATTCAAACAAATGACTCCATAAATGCAGTGATAGTATGAAGTAATGTGTAAGGGAGGTAAAATCAAGGGTTTGTGTAGAAACCTCACTTAATGGCAGAGACAAGACTTTAGATTCAAGTCATTATATTTCTGTTAAGTTGGTAAGACACTTATGGATTTTGGAAATTTGGGTTACAGTTGAGGGTTGTCTTCTTGACTTGAAACATGTTGAAATCACTCACCTATATGTAAGGTTGAAATGCCTGTTGTGTGTGTTTTTTTTTCTTGTAGGTTTGGGCCAGAATCACAACCAGTCGACTGGTGGTGGACCGCATCGACAGCTGGACGGCCAAGCTTAGAAATGTGAGTGGTTAAAAAGATCCATTGGACTACATACTTTCAAAACTAAATCAACATTAAGCTCCTGCACATTGTTCATGTCATAATGGTAATGCTAACGTCAGAGAGGAAAAGTATTTTTTACATTACACAAAGATTTAGGTTTTTCATGGTTCCTTGGATCATGGATCAAGTACACAAAAGACCACAGAAACTTGTGATTTGAGTGAATTTGGCGAAGGTCTAAAATAGGAGTTTTTATAGAGTTTGCCACCAGACAGCAGCTATATTGTTAGGCTTTGACCTATGCTGTATATCTTTGTGTCTGTCTGCAGTGGATCAATGACACCATCTTGGTCCCCCTGGTGAAGGAGATGGACTTGATCAACAGCCAGCTCAGGAGGATGGGCTGCCCCGAGCTCCAGATAGGAGGTACCCTTTAAATCATGGGAAATGTAGTATGTCATCAAACTGATGTTGGGTACAGTGAAAATACCTATTGGTGCCAGTCAGGCAGAACCCAGGAAGTGACTGGTTGCTCCATTTATTGGAAAAAAATGTATATATAAATGTATATCTAAAGAATTAATATTGTATTGCTACTTTTGGATGGAAATTTTCTTTGCTCAGTTTGACAACCATATCTTAATCTAAATGGCCATGCAAAGTTTCAATTTAAGAAAAAAGTCCAAGATTGTCATGCTACAGCAGCAGATGCTTTGAATGATAATTTTGATTCAAATCAAACGATTTTCTTGTGTTTCTTGTGTTGTGTGTGTGTTGGCCAGCTATTCTGCACAGCAACACATTTACTTGTTCCTTTTAGTGTTTTTCTTTTTTTATTCTGCAACCCTACTAACTTTCCCTCTCTGCTTCACCAGAGGCCAGTATAAGCAGCCTGAAGCAGGCAGCAGTGGTGAAGGCCTCGTCCATCCCCACTATGAACGCTATTGTCCAGTACCTGGACATCACACCCAACCAGGAGTATCTAGTAGACCGGATAAAGGGTAGGTTAATGGTTGCACTTGTGTGAGTGAACAAGAATAGGTGGAAAAGTAAAGATTCCCAGGTTTATTTGTATTTGGTGTATTCCCCTGTCAGAGTTGGCCCACAGCGGCTGCATGAGCTCCTTCCGCTGGAATGGTGGTGGGGATCTGAAGAGCAGGAAGTGGGACACAGACCTCCCTACTGACTGTGCTGTGAGTCCACACACACACACACACACACACACACACACACACACACGCACACGCACACGCACACGCACACGCACACGCACACACACGTACACCTACTGTATGGGTTCTGTTCTGCTTTCCCTTTCTGCTTTCCCTTTCCTGTCCCTCTTCACTGTGTATTGTCATAAATGCGAC
>CABFOP010019397.1:3090-19605 GCA_900683385.1 Anoplogaster cornuta
CACCCATGCATCCTCCTCGCACACACACACAAACACTCACACAGTACGACATAAAGTAATTACTACAACTGAAAATAGAAAATAAACACTGATACATAACATAGTAATTACAACAACTGGATGGATGGTGATCTTGAAGATGCTCCCACACTGCTGATTCCAGGCACTTTATGGTTGATGTAAGGCTGCGATGTTCATTCATGAGAAGTTTTGATAGGCGCAATGCATTCAAAGAAACGTGGTTAATAGTGACATCAGTTAATCGCTGCAACCCCTCTACCCCCAAAGATGCTGAATGAATAACCGATGAGGTAATTCAGCAGTGTTGTTGTGGTGTTAGACCCAGGTCCACCTTCTGAAGAGGAGATGGCTGGTCCCTGCCCCAGCAGGGTGGCTGTGGAGAAGCTGAAGGAGACGGTGAACCGACTGCCCAAGAGAAGGCAACACCTGCCCGGGCACCCAGGGTAAGATCACCCCCAAGCACACACAGCCTTCCAGTGTCTTTTACCTTTTCATTTATACTTCCCCCCCCCCAAGTTTTGTTCCTCCTATTTCTGTTTCAATCATTTATTTTTCATTTTACGTTTCATCAGTTGGTATCGTAATCTGTGCGAGAAGATGTCTGAGGAGGACAGCTGGTCACCTGGAGCCAGCCTTATCAGCCTACAGATGAGAGTGACTCCCAAGCTGATGGGCCTGACGTGGGACGGCTTCCCCCTGCATTACACAGAGAAGCACGGCTGGGGCTACCTGGTACCTGGACGGAGGGACAACCTGGACTCCCATGGGGAAAACGCCGGGCCGGTGTGCCCACACGGGTACTAACAACACACCTCATACGGCGCAAAGGAAATGGGGAGCTTTCTCGTGTAGTCATAGTTGGCTGGACATTGATATTAGTTAAATAATGTGGTCTCACATACAGACTGCATGTTTTGTATGTGTGTACTCATTGAATACTGTTGTGTCCCACAGAGCTATTGAGAGTGTGTACAGAGAGTATTGTGAGCAGAAAAGCAAAGAGCGTCCCGAGTCTCTGGACTGTGGCCCCTCAGTTGACCTCATGTTCACAGACAGCGCGGTGTGGCAGAAGGTACACGGGCTAATAACGGAATATACATACCTCAGATATTGTCATCATTACAAGTAGTTAGAATTGTATTATTTTCTTTGGAGCCCCCTAGTGGTGGAGTAATTATACTACAATGCAGGCAACTGGTCTATAACCCCTCTGGCTGCAGCAATGGGCCCAAATCTCTAAATCTAGCTTTCATTGCTTCTGTAGAAAAGTGGCAACACTTTGGTTGGTTTATGGTCACATCAGACACATTTGTAGTGTCTTCTCTTAAATAGTTTGCGATTAAAGGACACTAGGCACTAGGACTACGGGCAGCACAGTGGTCGTTATCAGCTCTGTTCTCTGTGCTCGTCCCACTCTGATCACTACAGAAATTTCCTTCATTAATCGATTGCACCATCAGACTTCTCAGTGAGGTACCCCCTTAATCAGGCCCTCGTGGAGACATTAAGATGTTAACATAGAAGTGATGGTGGGGTCAGGAATGATATCAAATCCTGACAGATATGTTTCCCCCAACTTCCATCTTCAGGTGGAGGAGTTGAGCCGCCTGGAGGGCGTGGCAGAGGGGAACGGAGACAGAGGGACGAAAAACACGGTGAGGAAAATAGTCTATTACTGAACGCCTCTAAGTCAGAACCCCCCCTAGACGCAACGATATGCGATATGACTTCATACCTAATACTTGAATTCTATGCATCGATCACTTTACACAACTATTGTTAATATTGCATTGTACTGTTTTGTCTTATATTGTCCATTGTTGCACTTGTTTGCTTTTTGTTCTGCTTTTTTTTTGTTTAAGTGTGTGAAGTGAATGACTTTGATTTGTTGTGACGTGTTTTGTATTCTTTATCAGCAACAATCCCAAGATCCACATGATCTCCCGGATGAAAGTCATTGCCACTATCACTATGGAAACGGCCCTCACAATGACATTGATATCCCCGGGTGCTGGTTTTTCAAACTACCCCATAAGGTGAACGTGTCTTACCATGTACCAAGAGTACGATGAATAACTGAATTCACTTCAAGACAAATGAACCTCTAACAGAATGTTTGTGTTCCAGGATGGTAATGACAACAATGTTGGCAGTCCTTTCTCGAAGGACTTCCTGTCCAAGATGGAGGATGGTACTCTGAGGGCGGGGAGGGGCGGAACCAATGCCACGCGTGCTCTGGAGATCAACAAAATGATCTCCTTCTGGAGGAATGCCCATAAACGCATCAGGTACTAATCAGTTTTCAGTCTCTCCGAATCACAATCACAGCTGTGGTGCCGCTGTAGCCAGATGATGATCATTCATTCTTACCGTGTCCCTTGACAGCTCTCAGAAGGTGGTGTGGCTGCGGAAGGGAGAGCTTCCTCGCACTGTCAGCAGGTTTGTCTGGAACATCTTCCACTCCTCAATTCTCTGAGTACACAGAAGCTATCTTGTATTTTTTGTCCAGCTATACACTGAGAGAAAAAAAATCACTTACAGCAAATGACAAACTCCCTGTCCCTCAAAGGCATGAAGAGTATGATGAAGAGGGGCAGTACGGGGCCATATTGCCTCAGGTCGTCACTGCTGGAACGGTAACGCGTAGGGCGGTGGAGCCAACGTGGCTGACTGCCAGTAATGCACGGGTAAGAGGCAGAGACAACAAACATTAAGCAGAGATTTGCATCTTGATATATAATGGGAGGTGTAACTGAGAATACTAAGTTGATAAGTTGAGACTTAACTTTTGTATGGACTGTATTTTGTCTCTGCAGCGGGACCGGGTGGGCAGTGAGCTGAAGGCTATGGTACAGGTGCCCCCTGGGTACCACCTGGTAGGGGCAGATGTAGACTCTCAGGAGTTGTGGATTGCTGCTGTGCTCGGAGAGGCCCACTTCGCTGGCATGCATGGTGAGATGTGTCAAATTTTATTATCAGTAAACTTAGTGGGGTTGTTAAGGGTGATAACTTTATTTGGGCTTAGTCTGAAGTCACAGCATCTAATACTAATCTAATATATGTCTCCACTGGGTTCAGGTTGTACAGCCTTTGGCTGGATGACCCTGCAGGGAAAGAAGAGCCAGGGCACTGACCTGCACAGCCGCACTGCCGACGCAGTGGGCATCAGCCGAGAGCACGCCAAGGTGTTCAATTATGGCCGCATCTATGGTGCAGGGCAGCCCTTTGCTGAGAGGCTACTGATGCAGTTCAACCACCGCCTTAGTCAGCCAGAGGCCGCTGATAAGGCCAGGCAGATGTACGCTCTAACTAAGGGCATACGCAGGTAAGGTCATTGAGCTGAATAGTAGAGTATGATCTACAGTACACTACAGTACAGGATGCTGCAGGTTTAGCTGTTTTCTGGAGGGTGATAGCAAAGGTGAACCCTAATGGTCTGTGTGTGTGTGTTGTTTTGTCAGATACCATCTGTCAGAGGAGGGTGAGTGGCTGGTCAATGAGCTGGGTGTGGAGGTGGAGAGAGAGGAAGATGGAAGCATCTCCCTGCAGGAGGTGCGCAGGATCACCAGACTGGCCTCACAGAGGTGAGAAAACAAGCAAAACCTACCAGATCCCATCCACAACCTTATCAGGAGCGTGTCATAGTTTGTCCCATGTTTCTGTCTCTGCCTTTCAGGGGCATAGACATACTTTTCCACATCCTCTCCTCATCCTTTTTTTCCTTTTTCCCCTCACCCACATTCTTTCTGCCCTGCAGCTCTCAGCGGAGGAAGTGGGATGTGGTGGGCGAACGTCTGTGGGCTGGAGGTACAGAGTCAGAGATGTTCAACAAGCTGGAGAGTATAGCCCATTCAGCCCAGCCTGCCACTCCTGTTCTGGGCTGCAGGATTAGCAGAGCTCTGGAGCCCAACGCAGTCAAGAATGAGGTGAGGGAGTGTTGGCCACACCATGTAAGAGGCTCTCAAAAATACAAAATTCTGATATTCTATTAGCATGATGTAACAGTCCAGTATAAACAGGGCCTTGTTTCCCGTAACCCAACATGCTTCATTAGTGTCACTGTCATTGTTTGTGTGAGCTGTTCCTGAAAATCATCGTTGTTTAAGTGGCTTTTAAGAGCGCTGATAGATAACAGGCAGCGCTGACCCACTAGGCTATAAAACAGCTGTGTATTTTGTAAATAATGAATTACAAATGCTGTTTCCATTTAAATAATATAAACAAAAGGTGTTCTGGATTTCAGCAAACCTTTAAATCTTCATTGTTTTGGTCAGGGATGTCCTCCAGTACCACCATCATCATTATCATCAGCTTCAGTTGGTAACATGCACTTCAAGTGTAATGGGAATTAACACCATATAGGAAATATATATGTATTGCTAAGACAAGGAGGAATCAGTTCTGATGTGCATAATTGCACAAAATGCTATATAGTATATAGTGCCACCTACATGCCACTGTTTTGAATTCCAGGAGTCTGTGACACATCAATTTCAGATGTATTATGTTATTTGCCAAAGCAAACAAGCCTAAGAACCAAAGCCAAGCTAAAGTTCAAATGAAGTGAGCTATAATTTAAGTGTTGAGATCCAAATATTGCCTTTAATGGAAGCAAACCACAGTTGTGTACAACAGGAACCTTGCACAGTAAACAGATACACTGCTGTGTAGTGCCTTAGGAAACACGTTACTGAACAGCCCTAACTGGGTGAGATCAATTGTTATTGGAAAACGAGACCCTGAACCACAGAATAAACTCTCCCTGTTCAACTCCAGATGAAGCATTTAAGTTGCCGTGTTTTGCGTGTCAGTTTATCACCAGCAGAGTGAACTGGGTGGTCCAGAGTTCGGCGGTGGATTACCTCCACCTCATGCTTGTGGCCATGAGGTGGCTCATTGAGGAGCATGATATCGATGGACGCTTCTGCATCAGCATTCATGATGAAGTGCGCTACCTGGTCCGCAGCGAAGACCGTTACCGGGCAGCACTGGCCCTTCAGATCACCAACCTGCTAACACGGTCTGTAGGCAGCTAGTCATAACTTTCACTATGGCATGGTTGACGAAAGGCACAGCATTTGTAACCGTATGGTCCTGTCTCCTGCAGATGTATGTTTGCCAATGCGTTAGGCATGCAGGACCTTCCCCAGTCAGTAGCCTTCTTCAGTGCAGTCGACATTGACCAGTGTCTCAGGAAGGAGGTCACCATGGACTGTGTGACACCTTCTAACACCACAGGCCTGGAGCGCAGATACAACCTCCCGCAGGGTGAGTCCTGTACACATCCTCTCATAGTGCAGTCAGGGATCGATGTATCAGGGAGGCGTCGTCTCAACCACTATAGAGTTACAGGTTTGCTGAACTTGAAATCACAAATGCTTCTTACAACTGGACTTTGCCTTATTTAATACACCGGGTGGTGCTAGTTCTAATGATAGCCATAAACTTAATATGCATCGGGGGGGAAAAAAAAATCTAATTGCAATGTTTTGGCTCTTAAAGATTTACTGAACGACATTACATATCTCACATAGTGCAGAATAAAAATTTGAATTCACAATGAGTCAAAAAAAAGTAATACAACAACAATACAAAGTAATGCAACTCAAGAACGAATGAGTCCAATGTTAAACATAAGCTACAGTTGACATTTCCAAAGAAGAAAATACAATATAAACATTTCCATCCATGAAGTGTAGAACAGAAACAGAACAGGATTTGTTTGCATGTAATGCAACTCAAGAACGAATGAGTCCAATGTTAAATATAAGCTACAGTTGACATCTCCAAAGAAGAAAATACAATATAAACATTTCCACCATGAATAGTGTAGAACAGAAACAGAACAGGATTTGTTTGCATATCTTCATACATATAAAGTGATGTATAATCATGTTAAACAATGTATCCAAACTTTCCACAGGTGAGGCCTTGGACATATACCAGATCATTGACATCACTAAAGGCTCTCTAGCAAAAGGAAGATAGCATTATGTGGACCAAGCTGCTGTAATTCAGAGACACACAAGGAGGCCATTCAGTGGGTCAGTGAGGGACTTGGAGGACCTCCCATCCAGGGTGTGTATAAAAGAGAAGCAAGGGTACAGCTCACTGTTTTCTCTTCTTCTGCTTCGGCTCCTGGGTCTCCTCTGCTTCCTGTGAGACTGTGGTCTGAAAGGAATGGAAAGAGAAACTGCACTGAGACCTCAGTCATCCAAACGGTTGGAGACTGTTCAGAGGAATGACATCTTCAAAACACTGAAATGTGCATCCTCACATATACTGAAGTTCAGTGTTTTAGTCGCATGCACCAGCAAGGAAGACCAAGTGATGAGCACAATCTAAATATATTTTTGAAATAACTTAATTATGTTCATAGGTAAACGACTAAAGGGAGATGGCACCATGGATGTATCAGGTAAAGACAGTCTCTGGATTGGAACCACCAGTTAGAAGATGGCACTAACCTGCTGACTGTCGTCCTGCTCCTGCAGGGCTGCCTCTAGAGTAGCAGCATTGATGCGGAAATCTCTTGAGGTGCTGAGCTTCATGTACTGCATCAGATTCACCTGGACAACATACACACAGATGTTCTCTGCTGAAATATCAGTGACACTGTACACAGTATTTTATTTTATTGACTGTTCTATGTATTATAAGTATTTTGAGAACAATGTTTTGTTGACTAACTGAAACAATCCAGCTCACACATACCTTTGACTTCTTAGAGAGGGTGATGAGGTATTTCTCATATTGTTCAATGCTGAAGATCAAGTTAGGAATAGCCTTCATCTCACGCAGAAGTTTGGCCTTCCGTAAAAGACGAGCACGAAAGATTTGGATAAGCACTCAAAATGCAAGTCATGACTGATTTTGTTTTAAGCCTAAATAAATATTTATTTAGTTGCATATTGTATTGGTTTACTTTTCCCCGTCATAAAACAGATAAAGAAAATGTAGCTAAATGTACTATTTCATTGTAATAAATATTTAACATGAAATGTGCAATCATAGGAGGTAGATGTCCTTACAGAGGCTGCAATATTTGCTTCATCCCTTTTCTTTTTCTTCTTGTCATCTGCACCTCCACCACTAAATTCTCCTCTCTGGGGTAGAAAAGACATTCTTTCAAACACTAACACACATACACATTAGAGTTCCTACAGATTTTCCTCATAACATTCCATGTTTTTCCAGACCTTCATTTTTTACTGGAATTAATGATTTTGTATTAAATAATGTATTCTGGTAGTGGTCGGAAAATAAGACATTTTGATCATATCACTCGCCGTATATTATGTAAGATGGCAGTGAGTCTACAGTGACAGAAAATGTGCAGTCATTATCAAGACTGAAAGGCCATATTTTTCCAGACCTTTGAAATTCCCCCAACTCCCAAAAATACCAAGTACTGTATATCAACCCCCCCCCCCCCAATGCAAATTATGTATATTCCCTTTAAATGGTTGAGAATTAAACTGGGTGCTACCTGTGCGTATGTGATGAAGGAGTAGCATTGTGGCGTTAGGTGGGAGCCGGACAGTTTGACCTGGACAGGTGGCACAGCAAACACTCAGGTGAGCATGAAGATGCCAAACACAATGAGAGATTTACCAAGAAACAGTGCTTCAGACTCACCAGCTTCTCAAAGCGTGCTGGGAGCCCGCCGTGTTGGCTGGAGCACAGCTGGATGTACTGAAATGACACGGGGGGGAAATAACTCACCAAGGAAATTATATCAACCATCCACTTATTTTGACTGCAAAGGGTCTACGAATACGCACATATTTGACCAGGGTGGTAAGGATGGTGTATGTGCGGCTCAATCCTCTCAGTAGTGTGTCGGTGCAGGACCCGGGCAGCAGGGCTGTCTGGACCAGCTCATTCAGTGCTGTCAGAAGGGTCCCAAGCTGCAGTGTCACCGCCTTCTCTACAGGGTCCTGCTGGCCTGATGTCTGGGTGGCCTCGCCTGCACATCCACACACTACATTAGTGCAATTAACAGACACAGATGCATCCCCTTCCTTGTCTCCACTCCTTCAGCATTCCATTAATCACATTTATATCATCAGTGTAAATGGCTCCTTACCATTGCTTGATTTGTCAAAAGCCAGCTGGTTTTTCTTTTTGGCAATCAGCCAGTCCACCTCATCTAGCACTCTGTCAACCTGAGACAGGACCAGCAGCTGGGGCAAGATTTTAAAAAGTGATGTGGATGGTCAATATATTGAGCAGGCATATTTCAGGATGTCCACAGCATAGCCACAGACTGATTTGATATTGCTCAGCAATTCAGAAGCTTCCAATTGTCAAAGCAACACTCACTGTTGTTGTTGTAGCGGTCTTCATATTGACGATGGCGAAGTGAGATTGTTTCTCCACTTCCACATCCTGTCCATACAGAAAGAGGGGCAAAGGAGAAATTACACTCCATATATAGGGTGGCATGTAAATACTGACATTTGAAGTAATTATAGGGGAATGTAGTTAGTGAGAGTGACTTTGTTATTAGGGCTGCACAATTACAGCCAAGATGATAATCCTGATTACTTTCATACTTGGATATTCTGATGACATTTTCTACGACAGCTCGTGTTCTACAGGTACGTGAAATTAAATGTTGCAATATGGCCAAATTAACAGATTACTTTTGAAGATTATTTTTATGGCCTTTAGCTTTTATCAGTGAAGCCACGGGGGGTCCCCAGGCTGGATTCGAACCAACGACGCTGTTAGGGGTGTAACGGTACACAAAATTCATGGTTCGGTATGTACCTCGGTTTTGGGGTCATGGTTCGGTACCTTTTTAGTACAGCAGAAAAAAAAAAGAAAGGAAGAAAATATCGGGGTGTAACGGTTCAACAAGCCCACGGTTCGGTTTGTATTGTGGTTTTGGGGTTATGGTTTCAGTTTGGTTTGTTTTACACATTAAAATGAAGAAAAACATTACCATTTCCAATGTCCTCTCTATTGTCATATTTGCAAAAATAACATTTTCTTCCATTCAGAGATTTGATAATATATGAAATCAACAAATATTCTTTCAAAAGCAAAAGTGTTACTTAGCCTATTAAAAAAAAAAAACATAAAAATGTGGTTTGTGTAGTTTAATTTGTTTTTTTACGATTCGGTTTTGCATCCCTACGTTCAGTTCAGTTTTTTACGGTTCGGTTTTACACCCCTAGACACCGTGGTTACATGGTATGCATCTTAGCCAGTTTACCCAGAACACGATAGTCCGACTCGAGAGAGGCAATCGGTGGAAGCATTTCTTACCAATCACAAGTTAGCTTGCCTTCCATTTCTTACCAATCACAAGTTAGCTTGCCTTCCATTTCTTACCAATCACAAGTTAGCTTGCCTTCCATTTCTTACCAATCACAAGTTAGCTTGCCTTCCATTTCTTACCAATCACAAGTTAGCTTGCCTTCCATTTCTTACCAATCAAATCGCCGCTTGCATAATGACCCTTCTTCTCTCAGTCCGAATAAAACAAGTTTTGCTTGCTTGTGTTAGAGATTTTTATTGACAGACTAATGTCATTTTATCCTCTCAAAGTGATTAAATTGGAGCTAGTGCAATAACCTTCTTTATACAGCAAAGTCGTGAGACTTTGAATGGGGTGTTGATTTACACGACTGTTGGATCATCACCAAGCTTCCCCCCAAAATCAAAAAGCCCGGACTGGAGAAAAAGAGAAAGAAAAAGAAAGAAAATGGAAGCAGTATGGAAAAACGGTTCATGCATTACCCTAGTGTTTCATTTAGGTAACTGAGAATAAATAATGAAATTAATGAAAATTATGATTTTGGGGGGAAGCTTGGTGATGATCTAAAGGTCGCAGGTTCGATCCCCACATGCGCCATTCAAAAAATTAAATAAATTAAATATTTGTCCTTGTTATTTTATCCATCTAAACGGACCAGGAATTGGCCTATTTCACTATTACCCTACCCTATTTGTATACGTTTCAGTAACATAACGTGATATAGAGGGCAATTTACTCCACCAAGCAATATTAACTAACAGTATAAAATTGTTACATAGTAATGTAATAGTGAGTGTAATTAGTGGCCGCCCACATATTTTCACCAATTTTCATTTTCTAAATTGTGAATATGCGTAGTAATAAGTAATAAAGTAAGTCTAGTCAGGCAACCTGCGCTTTGGTCGATGACATCACCAGCACTGGGCAGACAATCCCCCTCTGCCACTGCCACACACACGAGGCGGAGGAAACAGCCGCGTGTGCTGAGACGCCCAGCAGGTTTAGCGGACACTCTGCTGTACGAGATGGGTCTGATTGCGTTCCTCATTGGTTTACACAGGACAGGAACGGACAGCAGCTTCCACTTGAACTGTCGGCGTCCAGGCTAGCGGGCCGGTGGCAGTCCATTTTTTTTTTATGTGAACCAAATGGGTGTGAAATTTTTTTATTTTTTAAGATTACAATAATTGTCAAGGTTTGAAAATCCAAAAATATTTATATAATGTATTTATCTTTTGCACAGAAATACATCTGCAGAAAAGTTGTTTCAGTGGAAAATGGCCACTAGATGGACAAGAAATTTGCCAAAAAGGATGCAAAGTAGAGAAGAAGAAAAGTGGGCGTTCCTGTCCTCAGTGGGCGTTCCCCTCCACGGCTGCAATCAGACTCTACTGCACAACAGATGAAGATCATAATTCTGAGAATCTTGAGAAGTCTTGAGTTTAAAGTCAGAACTCAAATACATTTTTCACATGTGGCTCTAATCCTCTTCCAATGATTAGAGCTGTACTGAGAAATACTTTAAGCGACAACGACGGCATGATGAGGAATTGACAGGAACTGACTGACGTGACGGATGTTTTGATGTGGAAAAAATAGTTGCAATTAAAATCATGACGAAATTAAACAAGATTCCCTTAGTATGTTAATACAGGTGTTAGTGTGGCTGGCACAAGTCAGAGTGCTGAGGGAGATGCTGGTGCAGGTGAGGATGGCCAAATAACACTAGAGGGAGGCACAACTGGTTCCAGTGAAGAACGGCGGTAATGTTATTGTTATATAAATGTGATTGTTATTGTTTATTATTATTATCTATTGTTAGTGTTCACAACATATATATAAGACCAATGTGTCACGAAAGATTCAGTTGTGAAAAGAATACAAATCCAAACCTGTGGGAAACACTGGATGCCATATACTGCCTTGTACGCTGTTTTAAGGTGCAATGCTACGCTATTGGTGTTTCTTTTAGTTCTGAACATTGTACAGTCAGTAACTGTGTATACCTCATCAATATCTCCCAGCTGGCTGTGGATGTCTTGGCAAAGCTCCAGCAACAGGCTTACAGGACTCTTATAGAAGACGTGTAGGTGCAAGAGAAGGGAGAGCAGGCCCTTGGAGAAAGCAGAATCCTCTGGGAGAGCGAGAAAGAGACCTCAAAACACACATCCTATTTGCAATCAAGATCAATTCAACTGTATGGTTCAAAGTGTGACTCACCAAAACTGGTCTCCTTGCAGATTTTCACAGTCGAGGTAATCATCTGAACAAACTGTTGATTAGATGGAGACACGTGTTTAGTGCGACACCAACTTTGCCCACTTTGTCCTGTAACGTACACTTCAGAGAACACCTACTTGTTGGGAGGAGGGCTTTAGCTGGCGCGATAGCACACTCAAGATGCTGACTAATAGCTGAGCCTCTTTGCTGTTAAAGTCCTCCTCTCCTCCACTCAGCTGTGTGAACAATGCTCTCTGTGGACGGGGGAACAGACATGCAGGGTAGAGAGAAAACAAATGCCGAGCTTCAAGTGAAGAAATTGGATTTACATGTTTTATGTTCAAATAGGGCAACCCTGAGTGGAAAAAGGCAGGCAAGTCTGCATCTTTTGATACCTGGCATATTACATGGCTCTTGGTATGGGATTTTAGCATTATAGAAATAGTCATAATAGTCAATTATGTTTTAGCATGGCATTGGCCAAGTATCACTAGTATCTGTATCGGTGCAATTCCCAATATGAAATAGAGGCACTGGATTAGCACGACTGACACTTTGCCATCTGAAAATAAATGGCAGGTATTCCCATACCGTGGAGCGGGAAAGAGATAGAATGTTGGAATTTCAAGGCTCCCAAAATTCTATGATACTGATATAATACCTTTCCAACAAGAAAAAAACAAACAAATAAATTGAATATGGATGCACCTGAAACTGTCGGATGTAAAAGAAGGTAATCTCAGTGACATTGCCACCGTCTGGCTCAGTATCGTCCTCTGAGATGTCTGCAAGAAACAACAAAATATAATGGATTTAGCACATTGCACGCAGGTTCAGTGTAAGCCCTCATAAATGCATCCAGAACTTTATGAATGCAAATTGATACACAAGGTACGCCGGCACAGTTTAGGTGTATGAGAGCTTTTGTGCACATTTTGTGTGTGTGTGTGTGTGTGTGTGTGTGTGTGTGTGTGTGTGTCTAACCCATGGCAGAGAGAAGCTGGGCCATCCTGTCTGGGTAGCGCTGCAGGCAGGTTGTGAAGATCCTGAGCAGGCCCTCCAGACACAGCTGAGACAGGCTGGAGCGCTTCTCTTTCCGCCCTGCCTCCTCCACCACGCCAGGGATGTTGGTGTAACGCCACATCAGCACACTGGGAGAACCGGTGGGCCAAGACGGATCAATCATAGGTCAAATGTGTTACTTCGAGGGTTTCATTTCTTTTAGTAAAATGTGACTCGAGAAATGCTTTGCTTGCTAGCAGCCTATTGTAATAGATGCATTGAAGAACAAGTTTGAGTCTCTTTCGTGAGGATATATGCTTCGATTCTAATTATGCAACAATAACATGTTAGTAACATTTGATTGTTAGTGTGACGGAAACTGATGAGGTGATGGAACAAACTTGCAACAAACAAACTTTACTGGAATGTCCAAGAGAAACGGTCTATGATGCCATAAATAATCTGACAAAGAACAATAACATTCACAGAATCCATCCCAGGGCTGCATTGTTTCAACAAGATGACAGTCCCGGTATTGTGACCCCTAACCTTGTCATGTCACAGAGAAAGCGGAACGTCTTGTCTGCGCTCTGTCCGCCTGGGCCGTCCGTGTGTCCGGTGTCTTCCAGCTGTTGGATCTTCTGCAGAGCCACACTAACTGAATAGCGCAGGAATTCTCCACTCGAGCGCAGCACTGAGAGAGCCTCTTCTCTGCTGTGACTGCTGTCTCTGGAAAAAAAAACAAAAAAAACAATGCACTCTGTCCCATATTTGTCTTACCTTTCCCACCATACACAATCATGATTAAGTTTATGTCCATATCAAAAATTATGTTCTGTTTAATGCTTCCTTGATGGTGTTAATACTGCTGCTTATAGTGCTGCTATGACTGTTGTTTCAATGACACTTGAATCATCTGATCATGCCAGGACGCAATAAGTGACAGGTCTGGACACACACAAATCTGTTTTTGCTCAAACTGCTATCAGATCTTCTAAACCAGAGGTGGAAGTGGTCACGTTTGCATGGTGACTGGAATTGTGCCTATTCTAGACGCAAGAGTATCCAAGTATTTACCTGAAGAGCGTGGTGAGGAGTGTTGATACAAAGCCCATGGAGAGCAGACTGCGGGGGGTTTTGTGGGAGAGAACTCGACCCTTCCCAGATTTCTCCTTCAGGATCTCAGCCAGCTTGTGGTAGCGGTTGAACAGTTCCAAGAGCTCTTCAAAACGGCTTTTACTGCAAATACCACATGCAAGCGCACAAAACTGTCACGTTGTCAAAAGAAAAAACACACCACTGTATGAAGATTTACATTACACAAGACCCATATCATTCGGATAGGTGGTGGTTACCTGTAGTTGGCTTTGATGAAGTTGTACTCAATAAGCACCTCATACACTCCCATCACCAGCACAGCATAGATATTATTCTTTACCCCCACAGTGGATCCCATGGAGAACTCTGCTGATTTGTCCTAGTTGGCACACAGAGATGACTTAGGACTATGCTGCCAAACAACCAGCGTCACAACATTAACAATGGGTAGGGGCAGGGACAAGCAATTAATAATATTATCCATCCATATTTTCCCCAACCCACCAGAAATTACTCATTTAAAGGTAGTACGAGCAATGTTCTGAGCAGCATTTTCGGTTATATTAGTAGAAATTGTCTTTATATCCCGTCTTCACGTCGGCAGTTCGGTGCTGTAATTCGCCATTCTTTGGTCACTGCTACAGAGGAAAGCATTCAGGAAATCCATCTCACAGAAGTACTACGCCGCGATGTGGACCTTTATCGCTGAAACACCGTAACTGAGCTATATTGGGCAAGCGGACTTCTTGACACCACATTTACCACACCAGTCCACATTTCGGCAACGTACAGCGCCATCCTTCGCTCGCTGCTAATGAGGTAAACAAAAAACACTCATAATTGCTCGTACTACCTTTAAAGACATTTCTATTTTGTTTCTTCTTTACAGCCTTGTGCAGGTTACTACTACACGTGTAGAAATTCACAAACTGTTACTGAGGCTGTTCCATGAGTGGCCAAGCAGCTATTGCTGTTAGCAGTGCATTGGCAAGATAAGGCAAACCTTTAAAAGCCATACAATGTGGCTCAGTGTCAATTCATATATATATATATTTTTTAACATTCTATGCACCTATCCAGAGATGCATACCAGTTCAAAGTCCTCTAGTTCACTCTTGATCATGCGTCTTGTTATGCTCTCTAGGATACTTTGTAGTTCAGACTGGTATCCCTCCTCTTCATCCTGCTCATCGTCGTCACTCTCACTAGCATTGGGGTGGGCTGACAGGCGTAGGCTCTGAAGCAACAGCAGGCAATGGACAGTACAGCTCACCAGGTGGGCCTGAGAAGAAAGACGCCACTTACAGTAGACATCAACACATTTGCACACCCATGAACAGATAAGCAGGCACACACACACACACACAATCGCATGAACTGTAATATAGAGTAATATACCAGGGGCTCCTGGAGAAAGACTTGGTCTCCATGAGCAGTGATGCATGGCTCCAACTTCACTGGGGGCAGGAGGTCTTGTTCGGGCTCGTAGTACCGCCTCAGCTAGGGAATAATAATATATTGCACTTTTCAAAACAAGGTTACAAAGTACTTCACAACTAAGAAAAATCTAAATCAACAATGACAAAGATCGATAGGATAAATAAGACAGGAAAACAAGAACAATGACAAAAGTTCAGAAAGATCATTAGGGGCCGGGCCATGCAAGGCTTATAAACAATCAGCGAAATCTTAAAATCAATCAAGAGATGCCAAAACAAGGAAGATATGATCCCGTCTGTTAGTTTTAGTGAAAAGTCTTGCAGCATACCAAAGTATAGCATTCATTCATCAAGATATTGTTTATAACCCCGAGAAGGGCAGTTTCAGTGCTGCTGGAGAAAACCAGATTGAAATATTCAAACACTTCCAGGAGTTGGCTTGATACAACTTTCTCCAGGACTTTAGAAATGAAGGGTCATTTTGAAATGGGTCTATAATTACTGAGAGCAGAAGTGTTTGTTTGGCTTTTTTAAAGAGGCTGAATGCAAGCGGTCGTAAAATAGTCAGGGACGCAACCTGAGAACAAAGACAATATTGACTATATATGAAGCTAGTTCCTACAGAGTCTAAAACTTCTAAAAGGAATTTGGTTGGTATGATGCAAGACAAGAGGGCTGGAAGATGGTCACGTGTGAAATGCTGTCCATTAGTTCCTCAAGAGAGATTGGCCTAAACTGACTCAGAGGAGAGGAGACGTCAGTAAACAAAATGTGGCAAGTAATCTTGGACCTGATATCCTCAGTCTTATCTAAAAAGAAGGTTAGAAATGTGTTACAGTCAGCATGTGAAGAAATGGAGACACCAGGTGGAGCCAGGTTCACAATGTGATCAACAGAGCCTGGAATTGTGCTGATTGGTAGAAATTATTTGTGAACTAGATTGCACTCGAACGAGATTAATGTTTTGATCATAAGATAGTAATAACTCCTTCATTCAATAGCCCAGGAGTTTAGTGCTTTTCCAATTCCGCAATTCCTTTTTTGGAAGCGGATACAAAAAGGACAGACTTGACAGACATGTAGATAACATGGCCAGCAGGTCATTATATATATAAAGTACACGCATATACCTGTGAGAGGAGAGTCTGCATGATGGAGCTTGCAAGTTGGGAGTTGCGACGAAGTACATCATGGAATCCCTAAAATAGGGAAGGATTTGTTTACTCCATATAAAACCTGACTTTTCACACCCCAAATAATACAAAGAATTACAGCTACACAAGTCAATCATTATAGAGTATTATACTGGAAATACTGAAACATTTAAGAATTTAGAATGCCATCGGTAGTTGAAGACAATCAAAATAATCAATCAATTAATATAAGATGCCAAAAGTAAAATGTCCTCAAATTAATTGATTGATTATTTTGATTGTCTTCAACTACCGATGGCATACTAAATTCTTA
>CABFOP010019607.1:1374-11738 GCA_900683385.1 Anoplogaster cornuta
TGCAGTTTGAAAGAGAGCAGCGTACAAAGTGAAGCTAAGTGCCCACTGAGGCAAGGGGGGGGGGAGGGGCACACAAAATTAGCTACTGGGGCCTGCTCTCTTTTGGCCTTAAGTGATTCTGATTGGCTGCAGGGGAGTGTAATTGGGCCAACTTAAGTCAACTACAGTGGTGTGCACTTCCTCGCCACAATGTCTGCAAACGAAATACTGTTGATATCAGTGTCAACAAGTACTGGAATTACACCTTACTTTTCCAAGTATGACCCGGTGCGTGAAGGAACCTGCCTGGCCAACGTCAGCCACTCTTCAGACCCTCTAGGTGTCTATACCTACCTACAGCCAACTGGGTTTCTGGCATGCCATACCTGAACAGTATGCACAAGAGGCTTAGCCAGCTTCCGGATGTATTTGTTTCGGATTTCATTCTCATGTGTTATTGGAAGCTCGTCTGCTCATACCAGCGAAGCATCACTTCAAACTGTATGTACACTATACAAGTGCAGCGGTAACTCTGACCCATCTCAGCCAAGCGGCCTGTGTGCTCACATCTGTTGTTGGTTTTACATTATTGTACTCTTTCATATGCAATCCTTTGCAGTTTGCAAAGGATAAGCAGTAATTGGTGAGACAACTGTAAAATGCTGATCAGTTGCTGAGTGTTATGGAAACCATATGACGGCATGATAGACTGGCTGCTGAGGCTCCATAGGCTGGGCTATTCCCTCGGGGGGAACATGGGCTGAGGCTGACAGCTTAAGGGTGGTGGGGTTGGAGGGAGAACAGGAAAGAGGTGGCTCAGAGCAGTGGAGGGAAGGCAGTTTTTCTGACTTTGATTTGTGAGGGACAGACGTGTATAGTGATGTAGGGTAAATGAAAACACAGGAATGGAATGGGACCAGTGCACTGAGTCCAGAGCAACAGGGAGGTGAAATGAAGAGCATAGCAATGATGATGATGATGATGATTAGGCTTCCTTTGGCTAATGTGACTGCTTCAGGCTGCCTACCTAATCAAAGTCTGGATTTTATGGTCCTGATCAGCTAAGTAAACTTCAGCTGGCTGCTGTCCGCTCTCCTCCCGCTCTCTCCTTGTCCACATCATCGCTGTCCTATGCCCGGGTTTGTTTCCTCTTGAAGCTGGAGCAGAACAAGGACTGAGATGTCAGATTCAGTGTCTGTCTTTCTCTTAATTGGAGACTTCTGCTGATCTAGTCCCTTCTACAGTATGACAGTCAACAGTATAGACTGTAAAGTAAAAACATGAATTGACAATGATCCTGTTGTACCCATTGTTTTACAAAAAAAATTTATCGTACATATCACCATTTGTATTGTGTTATGTGACATATAGAGTATGTCATGATTTGTATGGCTGATTTAATTCACTCCTGTATTCCTTGAACATCAACAATTTACCATTTACCTTCTAATAAATGCATTATATTTTCAATATAACACATACAGGAATCCTACCATATATTGACACAAAGCTTTCATTCAACAAATGAGAAAAACAGTGGAAGTCCTAATCAAGGTTCTGAAAGAGCCCCAGTGCAGCTTCATATAGGAGACTTTTACAAATCTGTGCATCCACATTTATGCAATTTACAGTAGAATAGGCACAACTCATTCCAGCAGACCTAATATAATTATGACAGAGAAATAGGCTGGCTACCAATGGATGAGATCATCATTACATCTTCCCTATATGTGAACATGCCATCCATCCGCTGTACATGCTGGTTCTATGTCACCTACTGTAGTACTGTAGATTTTGTACATTATGTTTCTTGTTGATACTGTTTTGCCCCCCCAATAAAGGATCAATAAAGTATCTATTATGTGATCGGCTCTGTTCCTGCAGTCACACAGGCATACATAGGCATCGGCCACTGTCATCCTATAGACAGGCCCAACCTCCGCGTTGAGAAAGAGACCCCATCTTGTCTATCACGGCCACACTGCCACTACCGGCCTGCGATCAAACGAGGCTCCACATAGATCACATAGGCCGATTAAGGAGATGGAACTGAAGTAACCCAGCCTGTTAGTGTCATATTGGTTCTAGAGAAGTGTAGGGGAGGCTTGGTTATAACACTCACTCATTTAAAAAACACACACTAGTGGGAGCAGGGTGTGTGTTCTGTAACGCACTACCCAGGTCTTGATGGAATCCAGATTGGACTTGGTTTGGCTCAACACACAGGAAAGTACAGTAAATTGAATATATTAACCTTCAGCTGATAAATATTCATAGGGAGGCCATATTAAGAAAATATAATACGCTGCCATAACAAATACAGAGCCCTTTTTTTCAGTCACGGTATCATGGATTTGGGTTAATGTCAGTAATGCTGCTTTACTTTCAAAGAAACCTGGAAGCATAACATTTTGACAGTCATGACCGCACTCGCGCCCTGGACCTCAGGTCAATACAGAGGGCTTAACATTGGGCTCATTAGTCAAGATGTACATGTCCACAATATATGTGTTGACAAGAACACAAGCGGGTTTCTTGGATTGAGCAATAACGTTAAACAAATATTTTAAAAAAATTTTTTTTGATTTTATTATTGTGTTCCTGGGGTTGAAAGAACTAAACATTTCTCTTTTTGCTCACAATTGTATTCTCCAAAGGAGCTCTCATATAAAAAAGGGGCGTCAGGGTAGAGTGCTGCCAAAAAAACATAATAAACGGAATGTTTTAAAAGCTCACACATATTTATTTTCACAAAAATAAAGCACAGGTATTACTTCTTTATAATTGAGACTGTTGATGGTAGATTTGGACTGAGCCAATATAGAATTACCTGTTTTCATTCGTGTCAATGAGAAATTTATGCAGGACCCCAGAGAGCAGAGAGGTTGGGGAAGTGGAGTCAGTTTTCAAAAGCGATAAAAATCAGCTGGCGCCTGTTGAGGAGGTGCCTGTGTATGTCCTGCCACTGCCAAGGACAAAGACGTTTGCTAGTCACGCGTAAAACAGGGATTTCCACCTTAATGCTCACCTCATTTTTGGCTCCTAACTACACCAGTCTGAAAGTTCAGGCTAAGAAGTGTGCCATACAAAACAATATTGAATGAGACATGCGGCAATTAGAACTGAAAACTTTACGAGACACATATAGCCAAAATCAAGACACAACTAGACTAAGGAATGATTCCTAGCCATTAAGGTTTCACAATCTGTTTCATGTCACCTCAAACTCTGGTAATCATTCAGGTTTGCCTCTGAATTGATAAGATAGCATCCCAAAAGGGCTAGTTTGGAAGGCTTTGCTTTTAAATTAGACACCTTTACTTATTCAAATTGCATATTTCATATATTACAAAATGCAGATCACTCATGAAGCTTGGCAACGAGCAGATCTGGCCCTCTAACACAGAACCGCTGCCTTCTAAAACAACCAACTAAAAATCAAAGAGCCACTCAAGGACCGACGGCAGAACTCATAAACATGGTTATGAAATGATAATTGAACAATCTTCCACCAGCCCGGGAAATGTAGCACAGAAAGCTACGTCTTCCCGCCTACCCCTTCCTGCTCATATTCTCTCTCGTTTTTCCATGTTGTTGTTTTTCCTCGCCATTAGCCTACACCTTCGACTGTACATACTAGGCCCCTGTGGGACTGCACCCGCCTCGTGGTGCATTCTCCCCCTCCCCGAGCTTGTGATCTTTAGGCTGGTGAGAAACATGCAGAGGTATTCCTTTTCCTTCCTGTTCCATGCGCAACTTTAAGTGGTGGCCCAAGAGACATGGATATGGGTTACTGACAAAACTTTCCATTCCCCCCCCACACTCCACCACCTCGGTTTTATCCATCAGACTTCATCTACTCTCTCGCGGGGTCTGCCATCTGCAAGTCCTTCTATATAGACCTGTGAATACCCATTATTAAAGAGATCGGCCTCAGTGAGCAACTTCAACCAAACTCAACCAAGGTGCGCTGAAGCCAGAGAGTTCCAGGTCACGGGAGAGCGCTGAGGTGTAGGCGCTGGGTAACTCTAGATTTTTAATTACAGAGTGTACATGGCGCTGCGATAAGAGGGTCACAGCTTCCTGATAACCCGCTTGGTGAGTCAGAAGCTGTTTGTCACCCAGACGCTGTGGAAACGGGACAAAACCTCATCTTTGTGTCAATACGTCTCTCCTCACTTCCTATAGACTCAAAGTAACAACCGCCGACTGCCCTCGCCTCGGCCCTAACCACACACTGAGTCACCAAGCAAAGTCTGCCTCGGCCGCAATACAGTTAAGGGATCCACGAGGAGGAATGAGAATGAGGTTGGTTTGCAAGAAAGCCACAGTCGCACAAGCTCGGTGGAAGTTGGAAATCATCTCTCCTGTTGTCGATCTGGTCCTGAGATCATTACAGCTACAGTATCGCGTGTCGTTGAAAAATGATATGCCACCAAGAACAATGTAATTCATGCTTCTTCACACTCCTCCAGACATTCTTCCATTCATCATCACACTGGGCAGGTATGGCCAGGTGGTAGGCCAGCTAGCTAGCCTGTGGTGAACTCGTCAACCCAATGCCAGCGCACAGCAAGTTATAGCAGACAGGACAGCGCTGGGCTCCCAGCAAATCTAATAAACCAATTACATTTTCCTTACTCCCACCAAGAGTGGTAAGCAAGCCGCTCAAATATTGGATCTCAGGAAATCGAGGAGGACAATTTCCTTCGAGCGTAACATTAGAATGCAGAAGCCTGGCTCCCGGAGGTTCGGGGCCACCACCGCTGGGCGGCTCCAATTAGATGGAGCTTCCCTGCTGCGGCCGAGCCAGCCTGAACACAGGAGCACCCCAAAGGAGCAGGAGGAGGAGGAGGAAGGATGAAGAAGGAGCGAGGGGAGACACACAGCCCGGCGCTGTATTATGCTTGGCACATATTTCACTTAACCTCTCGCTCCGTCTCCACTCCTGGCCCCTGATCACGGCTGCAAAGTGATCGTTACACAGAAAAGGGCAAAAAAAAAAAGGAAAAGAAAAAGTGAAGTGAAAGAGATGGAAAAAATAGGAGGAGAAGGAGAGAGGAGAAAGCAAGCCCATTATAGTCTCTGACATGTATGTACAGTATCAAGGAACCTCAAATCAAATTATTATTGTTTCAGTATTTCTTCCAGATTGCCTGTTGACTGTTTTACAAACTGCTAAGCCAATGTGAGAGACAAGGTAGTTAATAGTTAATAGTATTTTCTGCAGGACTCTTCATGTAAATTCATACTAAAAAATACATTTTTAATTACAGAAATAGTCAGTGGGCCTTACTTTAACACATTTATTTTACATTTGGTGTTTAGGGAAACAAAATATATGAAAGAATACAGGAGTGGATTCATTCAACTTGGAAATTGATCAAATGTTTTGAACCCAAAGTACACCATCATTTACCCAATGTGATGCCAAGATCTCCCCTGACAGTATTTGAGTGATCATGAGTTAAAGAAATGGTTACCTTTTTATATCAATGCAGAATTTTGCTTCTCATAGATTGGTTGATTACTTACTGGATGGTGAAACACAGAAACATCTTTTTTTGTCAAGTGGTTTATTATATGTTTCTAATATAGACTTTACAATACACAATATGAAGTTTAACTCTAATCACATGGAGGAAAGAGACTGAAATCGAGGCTAAATAATCATTTTTACTAAAGTGATTCTGTTTTGATTGGCTTAACATTGATTGCACAACATGCAAAACTTGCAAAACAGTACATGTTTTTCCGGACACACGTGGTGATGACACGTTTTACATTTTTGCCCAGCGACAATGAGTCTGAAAATAGGACAACTTTCACGATGAGTGCCAAAATTCTGTTTAAGATGCATTCATTGACATTATAAGTTCAAATCTGAATGCGGCTTGACGACCTTCTCCTTTTCCTTTGTCCTGAAATGAGATTCATCAGCGATAGACTTGGCACTCCCTATTGTAATAAGACACTGTTTTAAAGCCCTTAAAGTATGCCATTGTTCATTTCACCCCTGGCCTTTCTAAACGTATTAATCCCATTGCCACGGTCTAATGCTGAAATCCCTGGTGAAAACACCTAAGAAGGCAAGATCTGCTTGACCACGCAAGTTATTCCTATTTCCCCTGCAACAAGTGATATCAAAGGTATAACCATGGCCACTGCTAAACGTCTGAGAGGAAGTAGATCTGCAGCGGATCAGTTTGTAACTATCGAGCAGGATTTCGGGTAGAGGCTCTGACGCAGGTGCTATCCTCTGGAAGGTGAGTAGATATCATCACTCTTTCATTAACTCAGTATTTCTAGTATCACGTTGACTGTGTAGAAAGAATGGTCCTTTTCTTGGTCACCCAAACAAATGAGCCCTGTTGAAAGAACCGGGTTAAGGTGGGAGGATAATGAAATAGGAGAGAGGAGAACAGAGGAGAAATCTGACAAAAACACGACACCAGAGATTTGTGAAATAATGAGATGTGTGTGTTTTCTAAATGTAAGCATCCACCAAAACATTTCTCCCACTGCAATGTCACCCACGGGTTAAATAAATGACCTGAGCTGTAAAATGTACGCTGAGAAATAAGCTAAGCTGATAAGTGGGTGACTTGGATGTAAACAAGAACAGTGGAAATGGGGAAGGGAAGGGAAGCGGAGAAACACATTTGAGGTTATTTTTAGATTATGATACTGCAGTAAACAACAATGGTCTCATTTTCACCTGATAGTGGAAACAGGTAGGAGGGGACGGGGGCTGAATAATATTCCATTACGTAGAGCGGACCAGAGAGAATACCGGTTCTTTGTGAAAGGTGTCTCTGTGTGCACACTGACATCATACAGGGCTGCTGATGGGCCTTTTGATGTGCTGTGGTGCCAGGGAGCTGCTAGTGCTGTCAGCCAGCCTGACTCAGCGCTACTCTCCACACACAACTGCGCAAGAAGATGACTGAGTGGCGTTTCAAAACTTAAACCACACATATTTTCCAAACACCCTAATCATAAAGTGTGGCGAGTAATGGATTACAGGTTACAGGTACATTGATATCTGTCATTTTAATAACGAATTACTGAAAATTCAGAATTATTTTATTATGTTGGATTGTTAATAAATATATTTGATAGGAAAAAAAGCATTTTGATTGAGATACTTATACTCATTTTGCACCTAAGTCATTAAGATGATAGTTGATAATGTATATTGGTGACATTAATAATAGTTTGTAATGTAAAAACTATATTCAAATAACAATTGATGACGTTGTCCATTAACTTCACATTCTAGGAAGGTTGGGGGCAAAACAATCTGAAAGTAAATAAAAGTAATCTGATTACATGTCTGAGTTTCAGTAACCCCATGAATTCTAAACAGGTAATCTGTCATCTTTAATGGAGTGCTTTTTAAAAGTAATCTTCTAACCTAGCTCCTACTGTAGCTAGCTCTTCTCCTATCACCTGTACTCTGTTCAGCAGACCCTGGTGAGGATGTTAGCATGTCGTTAGCCTCCACAAAGACTCCATGCCATAAAGATGCCATAACATTTTGTCAGCACTCTCAGAATGAGCTATTGTCATTCGGACATAATTACAGGTTGCACTGAAAATGCAGAAGAGTGACCTGCAGAGATCACACACTGCTCTTGGTTATTAGCATTTCATTGTCATTTAAACTGACTTGGAGGTCACTTCACCTGAAGGCATGGAAGGTGCCTTGTAGTCACTCAGCAGAGTTCAATATTGCATGTGAAGTTAAATGTGCTACTCAAGTGTGCTGTCAGAAATGTTGGAAGGCGAACGTTTGAATTGCATGCAAGCAACGTTACAATGCATCAAGGTTTCAACAGGACAAACATTCCACTGCAAGATATCTAAAATGCTACTGCAGTTAAATCATGGGCCGTGGTTGCTGTGAATTGAACACTTTTTGTGGATTGCGGTTGCTCATTTATGCTAACATAAAACTATGTCTCAATGGTGGCACCTATCCAATGCCAATGTAGTTTATCTGGAACTATTGGTACCATTGCATTCCCAGGTCAGCATGCATTTCCTTTCCTGCAGATACTCTATCAATGAATGCCCAAGGTGTTTCAGTTTACTAGAAGCCAGGAGATAAGGCTGAGATTACAGTGGCACTATCTCCAGAGGAGGAGCAAGCAGAAGATATACAAGAAAGCGTGCGACAGCAATCACCACACAGAGTTGGTCAAAGGGGTGAAGGCCAAAATACGTTTGTTTTCACGTTGGACTGTATTCCCTCGGTGGGACAGCGGAGCGATTTAATGAGTTGCCTTATCTGACCTGGTGAGGGAGAAGATGACTGCAAAGTTAGTAAATAATGTCATAGTTTACATAGTTAGTGTATGCATATGTACAATTGGAAGTTAATCCTTTATTGTTGCAGAGGTTTGTGAACTGTTGACTATATCATTCTGCATGCTCTTTGCCCCAGACTTATTGGCAAAGCCACCGGGACCTATTGCGGTTATGTGTGGGATATCAGGGAGGTGCGAGAGAGTCAGAGAAGAGACTATAAGCCCATCCTTCTGAGGGTGTCAGGGCCTTCATAAGTCCTGTTTAAACTTTACTCTTTGCAAAATGTGTCATGTGTCAACAGTTGCCCGTGGCCAAAACGCTCTGATCTGGTTAGGCAAACACCTCGGGTAGCCCATCCATCCTGATGGGACCATGGCTGACAGTGGTCTAGGCTACAGTTCAGCAACCCATTGGGTCTCCATTAAAGCTGAATCTTGCAAGATTTAACAACAACAAATAGCCAATGCCTCTGAAGAACTAATATCAGGGGCAGCCGGAAGGAGAGTTCAAATAGTTTGCCGACAGGATTTTCTCAGTTCTCCCTCTTGCAGCCTCCGGCCATGTCCAGGGCAGCTGGCACTAGTTGCAGAAAGTCTCAGACAGGTGTTATGTCAGTTGTGACTGGTCGAAGCCCACCTCTGCCTCCCCTAAATCTGTCACATCATTTATCACTCGATGAATTCTTCTAATTCTTCATGGATCTCAGAGCAGGTAATTCAAACATGCTGGTGGTCTTTAGGTCCTCGTTGCTATTGGAATACATCTAAAGAATCTCAACCATACTGGAAGGTCTCTGCACACTCTAATGAAAGACTGCTCAGTCATGGTTCCCAAAGTTTGAATATTTGCGATATGAATGGGAACTGACTGCAACTCTACAATTCAGTGTCAGCCAATCACCCTGGAACCACATAAACAAAGTTGATGAAATAGAACTCGCCTTAAGAAGAAGCTGAGTGGAAATATAAATCCTAACATACACTGTCTTCCTTTGATTCAGTTGACTTTTTGGCAGGAGATTGAGAATTCAAATGAGGGAACACGACGCAAAAAGACTCGTACGCCTACTAACACGGCAAACACACCCACGCACAAACAAATATGCACTCAAACTTTCAAAAAAGAGAGGCGGTCTGCTCAAACATTTGCAGTGGAATCTGAGAGAGCAAGGGGAGGTGGAAGACATGATTTAGCAGTTTACCCCCAGAGTTTGCCTCAAAATTTTAACGCCGTGGCTCGAAGTCAAGCTGAGAAGTTTCCCAAGACCTGCTGGGCCCGCGGGCAGGTGTCCCATGCAAACTCTGAGCCTGACCCTGTGGATCCACATCCCCCCCTGACCCACTGCAGGTTAGTCTGCAGGGCACCTCAAACCCTCTGCAGTCGGCGTTGCGGGGGCGAGAACGTGCCCAACCACACCTCTGATGCCTCTGTGTTAGCCACCCCGGGGTTTCCTCCTCTGCATGATGAGACCAATAGCCTCGCAAACCCAAAACTACGAAATCACAAATAGGAGCACCTCTCATTCTTCCTCCCACAATACCCTGTCTTTCTTTTATTATTTGTAAATCACATATTAATGAAATAAACACCTTATAATGTGTTTGTAGGGTTTTCCTCACTGGTGGAAAAATAAAAATGTGGGGCACTTGTATGAGTGTATTGACAAAAGTTGCATTTGATGCTAAGTATAAGAGAAATCATTTGACTGTGGTTGTAATGTTGCGTGACTCAAGCCACAGCTCTCATTGGCATCTCCGAGGTTACACTTTATTGAGGGAAATGGCTCAAGGTTTTCAGACCAAGTATTAAGAATCAGGTTACTTTGATGTGTTATAAAATCAGCATGATTATACCGTTCAAATGGTGATGAAATGAAAACAACTTAAACCCCCAATGTTTATCCAATCCTCTATTTCTCCCCAACATGTTAGTTTGGAGGTATAGCATTTCTAAATCGTCCAGTTGCATGCAGGGGGAGTTGACAGAGGGCAGTCTGCTGCCTCTGCCTCCCCCTGCATGCAACTGGACGATTTAGAAATGCTATACCTCCAAACTAACATGTTGGGGAGAAA
>CABFOP010019741.1:1921-12918 GCA_900683385.1 Anoplogaster cornuta
AAATGTATATATAAGTTCAGGGTTGGGTATCATCATATTAAAGGTAGGATAGGCTAGTTTTTGAGAAGCATTTTTGGTTATATTTGTTGAAATTGTCTTTATATCCCGACAGCAGTCAATAAATCAAGTGCTCTGAAAAAAAGAGAAAAAAATCAGGTGTCTGTAGCAGTCGCAATACTGTAATAAGTCTGTCCAATCATTTCATTCGGACCGAATGAAATGATTAGACTGACTACGTGCCTGTCAACTTGACCTTCAGCTCGAATTTAATGATTAGATGGCCAATTCGGCTGGAATGAAATGATTGGATGGCCTACCTGCCTGTCGACTTGCATTCCCAAACAATCAGGAAACCAGACTCCGAGAAGTAGAGACTGGACCACTGCGCGACGGGGCCATTATTGTTTTCACAACATCCCCCCAAGTGACAACGGGCAAGCAGACTAATGTACACCACATTCCCCAGACCCGCCCGCACGTCGGCTGGGTTTAGCGCTGAAATTCGCCGCTCACTGCTACTGAGGTAAACAACCAGGAAACCTGTCTCCCAGAAGTAGAGACCGGACCACGCCGCGATGGGGACCATTATTGGCAAAACACCGTCCCCTGAGCAACAACGGGCAAGTGGACATCTACACCACATTCCCCACACATGCACACACGTCGGCGCGGTTTGGCACTGAAATTCGCCAGTCTTCGCTCGCTGCTACTGATTTAAGAAATCTTGCCTATTGCTCCTTTAAGCATTAACGGTTATTCGATTGTCCAGGAAAAGTGGAAAATATATTTGGACAAGTGGTGCGTATTAGTCAATTAACAATTAATTGTCAATGAACAATTAAAAAAAAAAATCACAGCTGCATAGGTCAATCAGACATGACTATCAGACGTGATTGGTTGACAAGTTTTGAGTCATGCAACGCAAGGCTAGACAAGTCATTAAACCCTGAGGAGACCTGTGAGAGGAAAAAAGTGAGACAAACCAAAGAGATTTAGGAGACAACAAGGAGCAAAGCAGAATAGAGGAATTCTGTTCCTGTGGAGGGAGTGGGGTTACAACACAGCAGGTGCTGACGAAACTTTACTACTGTGTCGGGAGTTCACTCAGATTGCAGACATGTAGGTGTTGTAGAACAAGTGTTGTAGAACAAGTAAATTACTTGTAGCTATTACCAAGTAGAAATAGTTTCCATTTGTCAGGTGTGGCTGGTGAGGCCGGTGAGGCCAGTGAGGCAGGTGTGTTAACGCAGTAAGCTGACAGCGTGTGAAAGTTTGCTTTCTAGCGAGGCCGGTGAGGCAGGTGTGTTAACACAGTCAGCTGACAGCGTGTGAATGTTTGTTTTCTAGCTAGCTGCTAAGGTTCGAGTCAAGCCAATGTTATCATATACTGGCTACCCGCTGCTGTAATTGAGTTTGAGTTGACAATAAACAGGATACTGAACCGAAGGACTGATCACCCCAATCTATGTATCCTGTTATGTCAGCATGTGTTTTTGTTCCTGGATTTTAGTTTTTATTTGGATTTTATTTTGTTCTAGTCATGTCTCGTTTTTAGTCTAGTCTGTCTCTAGTCAAACTGGTTGCTTTAATGGTATGCAATGCACATTCAGTTGCAGTTCTGTACATCATCTTTATTCTTAAACTACAGTTTGAAAGAAATTGCAAAAGATGCTTACCATAAGTAAAAATGTTAAAAAAATATATTTTAAAGATCATACAGCTAAAAATGTAATTGTATTGTTTATTTATTATCTCTATGTGATTTGATATTTTTTGTAATGCTGAAGTTTTGTTGACCTTCAAATTACAAAAGTTGCAAAACACATTGTTTTTACGTGGAAATTGTTTTCCAATTTGAAAAAAGTGCATCTATAGAGCAAGTGAAAATTCGGTCCCCCTTGTTTAAATGCACGAGTTGCTGGAAAAGTTAATGCCAACCCCTGTTAAGCATCCACTAATATTTGAACAAAAAACATTAACTAACCAAAGGAATCATCCAGGCACTCACCAAAAATGTCAACGACACTCACCAAAAATGTTTAACTATTAACTATTCTATAACACGGCTCATCTGGCTGATCAGACCATTTTACGATCAGTTTCACCGTGTGGACAGGTCACACACTTGAGATTTCCCTGTCCACACCTCATAGCTACATCAAACAAACAAACATGTTGCTACTCACATGACCAAAGTGATTGTGCATGAATGTAAAAACCCCAATCGAACCCTATATTTCTATCACGTATAGTTCAATCAATTCTTGAATGATTACATCCTTGCATATATAGGGGAAATTATGGAATTATTTCCATTGCTGGTTGTCGTTTTCATGCTACAATGTAACACCACAAATACCAACACCTACAGTAGGAGTATATTCTAATCCATTCATTGCGAGTTGTGGTGTAGTTGAGGGTATATGAACATGTATGCTGTATACCTCTACAGAAAGAGAGGTATGGAAAGCTTGCACATCCTTATCCATTACAGCACTATGGGGAGCTATCTCACTGATAGTGTATATAATGCGCAGTTGGAAGAGGCTTGTGGCAGTTTAGCAATGACAGGCCTTCTTGGAAATTCTTGCAATCATTCATGGTAATCAAATGGTAATAACAAGTTGGCAATCAGCACCATCTGCAGGCCAGTAGAGGTTACCACTATAGGTTCTAGTAGCACATCAGAGTTACAGTTGTCAACAGGTCCATCAGCTGGTCTATAAAGGTTACTGCCACACTCGGTTCAGACAGGCGCCATTCAAAAATTAGGCTACCTAATGAGATAGCGACAGTCACTTAGCAACTGACGGGATATCTAAATTGTTGCCAGCACTTCTGAAAAGCATACAATTAGACAGAAATACAGTTGTTTTATTCATTTTATTTAATTCGCTAGAGAAGCATGTTGTCAAGATATCTTCCACCAACTCCAGCTCTAGGTACAAAGCAAAAGGATGATCACTTGTCTTTTTGTTTTCCAATTTTATCATGTTTTAGTTTAGTCAATTTGTAATTAGATCAGACAGATGGCAATTATTTTTCATTCAACAATGGATTATGCAACCTTAAATGGCATGTCTTCTTTTACACAGGCTGTGTAGTGTAGTGTCTTCTTTTACACAGGCTGTGTAAAAGAAGACAATTTCATGAACTTGAAAGAGTTTCTTATAAGTAGTCATGGTAAAGCATAGTTTCAAAAGACCCTCAGCACAGGCATATTTAATTGCCTGGTATTTACTAGCCAAGAGCCCATATTTCTCAGTCTTCCTCCTGGCTGGATTGGAAAATGTTGGTTTGACAAACACCCAGCCTTGAGACAATGAACTTATCTGGAGATGTAAGGAATTTCCTGGGCTCATCCAGATGGGCTACATTTGGCACGGAGCCTCATCGCAACCAGGTGTGTGTGACTGAGTGTGTGTTTCAACTGTATATTCACTTTGTACGAATAGGACTGAATCCAAAATGTGTTTCATTATCTATACTACATTCACCTATACACATCCTATGATTAGTAAAATCATAGTCAAAGTAGCATTTGATATGACTTCTTATCCCACAACCACAAAGCTGATAACAAAAGTGCTCACAGGAAGCAAATTACAAAACAACATTCATATTTTCAAGGCTGACCCTTTCATTTTTACATGAAAAAATCTGCCATTTTAAATGTAGCAATTCTTTTATGAAGAAAAAGGCTATGCAAGCTTTCTGTTAACTTCAGTTCTGCCACGAGCCCAGTGTATTAAAGCACTGTGACAATTCTAACTTTTGAAATGGTGATCTGTAGGCCTGTGTGTCTGTGTGTCTGTGTGTTTCAGAGCACTGCTGGCTGGTGGTGGTTTCTCCACATGGACCTACAGGCAAGGCTATGACGTCAGCATCCCGGTTTATAGCCCCCTTTCTGCAGATGTTGAGCTGCCTGAAAGACAGCCTGGGTGAGCTTATCATCTCACACATCACCACTCATCTCACTTGACTTACTTGTTTAAGGGTCACATCATGACCAGATAATAATCACTTCACTTCAGTTTATCTAATGACACTTCTAATAAGACAGTGTTCCTTAGGGGCCAAATGATGTATGCCACTTAGAAAACACTGCTGAAAAAAGTCAAGCCAAGCATGAGTATGACTCAGTAACCAGTGGTACATCTCCCACCTCTATTCCCCCAGGCCACGGCGCTACTTTATTCTGTCATCTCAGACTGCCATCCACCGGGAGTACCGTGCTGAACTGGAGCGCTTGAAGGAGGAAAATGGAGAGGCGCTGCTCCTCCTTGACAAGTGCAGTAACCTGTCTCAGGGAGCTGCCTCTGCACGCAAACGCTGCTACAAGGGCCAGGTGTACGACTACCCGCAGATACTGCAGGTGGGGAAGCATGACCGCATGAAAGGGTTGAAAGTATCAAGATGGAGCGTCCTTGATAAATACACTGCCTTCACAGAAAATCAGAAAACAGAAAATCAATTCTGATTTCATGTTTCTAATCTGATCTTCATTTTAGATCTAAAGATGCAATTATTTCTCAAGAATTCTTACCCGTACATTGCAAAATCACATATCCCCATAACAATCTTTTCCCAATATCTCTGCAGGAGTCATCATTCTGCGTGGTTCTGCGTGGCGCTCGTCTCGGCCAGGCTGCTCTTAGTGACGTGCTGCAGGCTGGCTGTGTCCCCGTCGTCCTAGCTGACTCTTACATTCTGCCATTCTCTGAGGTCCTTGACTGGAAGAGGTATGACTAGTGCTCAGAACAGTTGACAAACATTAAATTGCATTGAATGTCTGTTCTTTTCAGTTAATTTAGTGTGTGTGTCTGTGTCTGTCTGTACACAGGGCATCAGTGGTTATTCCAGAGGAGAAGCTATCAGAGATGTATACCATCCTAAAGAGTATTCCTCACAGACAGGTGGAAGAGATGCAGAGACAGGTAACAGATTTAGTGTTCTGATTTTGCAGCTTAAGGACCTGTGGTTTATCAGCTTAGCTATTATTTATTAGCATAAAATGTAAGTCTTTTAGAAGTCAATTTCTATATAAGTGAGCCTCAGGTGGATGCGCCTTGATCCCTTAGATTCACTTGGTGTAGAGTGATGGTTACTGGTTAGAGGAGTTGTCACTAGGGTTGGCACACTTGCATTTTACATCTGAGACATATGCCTATACCTCAGCCAACCAACTAGGCCTATGGAAGCCATAATATAGTCTCTGATGCACAAAATAAACAGGCCCTTGGATATTATGCACACTTTTTTTTTTGCAAGGCTGAATTTACTTGTCATTTGCTCAATCTAGATAAAGCTCTCCTGAAGACTCAACCGTGTTGATTTTAGTGAAATGCACAGCAGACAACTCACTCTCTCTTTCCATTTCATAGCTACATTGAGACACAATAAATAAAAGTGAAAGCCCCTATGAGAGAAGTGCACCAGTTCAAGCTGTTTCTCATTCCCTTGTATCAACGCTGGTCCATTTACCAATTATACTGGCCAAACAGACGTCTTAAGCCAAGGGCTCGGAGCCGGCCTTGGGGTTGGATTACACCAGACAAGCTCTAAAACATGGCTCACTCATGGGATAGACGTGTGGCGGCGGTGAATTCCCCTGTCTATATCACAGCTAACTTAGTGGCATAGATCTGATACACTTAACCACTGGTCACAGTGCTTTTCTGTTTGCTTTGATGGTCTAAAGATGATTTCTGTTGGTTGTATGTCAAAGGCTATCCTCAATTCAAGTCTTTTCTCTACAGAAGTGATTATATTAATTTGTTTGAAACTAAAGGTAACCTATGTATGATTTTATTTATATATTATTGTTAATTTAATTGTAATTACTGCCGTCTGTGCACATTCTTTTTTGGACATAATGAAAGCACAAAGTCGATCAACGCTACCGTTTTCATGTGCTTCATGGTGATGTATTGAGAAAATCCTGCATTACATCTTGATCTTTTTGTATTTATAAGGTACAGTTAAAATGCATGCATTATACACATTTAAATTGCGAAGAAAGCAAGTCTCCTATGGCTTACTGGTTTGGCATCATGAAATACCCAATTGGCAGGGTGAGAAGGGTGGGATGGGCTCATTTGTACAAAGGTCCATCTCGTCCAGGATTTATGGAGTGCTGTAAAGGCTCATTCTATATCGACCCATAGCTGCACACATCTGGAGACATTCCTCACCCACCCTTTGTCCTGACACATACTCCCTACCATCCCTGTGTGTAAACGGCAGGGTAATTCGGTTTCTAGCCTTACTGAGAATATACGATTTGTGATTGCTTAATGCTTGAACCCTTCAGCATATATTTCTACACTGCCTGACTTTTCAATGTACTATATTCCGGAAGTGCTTCATCGTTGACAGTGTTGGTTGTTGTTGAGCTGAGGTACTTCCTAAGTCTAACCAGCAGAGGGCTCAGAGGTCTGTTCTTCACATAGAGGCACTGTCTATGTTTGTTGTCTGACTTTGTGCCTGTGTAAAAATAGGCATAGATAATGTGTTGTTAATACCAATAACTCGAATAATAAATATTAACTTCTTGGGGAAAGCTTAGTTCAGTCAACATGAATAACTTCCCCCAAAGCCAGAGTAACATGTATGAATTGAGTGGTACTCCACTTGAGGTTTATCATCCAGGGTCAGAACAATTGATCGACCCAGGGTGGTAAGTCTTATGTGGGACTAGGTCATATAAAATATTTACAACTACTTTTGAGTGTCCATCACTAGGCAGCAGACTCAGTTCAGAAGAAAAAAAAACTAATTTTCATTTGAGTTGATGTAGTAGCATCCATTTAAGTCACAAATTAAAAGGTTAAGTGCTAAACAGCTGTGAGATGTTAACAGTGCTCAACTGAGGCCTCTGAGTGTATGTTCTGCACACAGACTCCCTTGAGCCTAGTTTGGTTCAGAAACTTAGAATACGTGTCAGCCTTTAGTAGATTAGAAGTCAGTAGTTTTCATAGTCTTTAGATTAGCATAGATAAGATTAAACTTGAATGTTAACCATGGGGAAATGTGGGCACTGCAGCAGCAAGTAATTATTGGAATAGGATACATCAAGAAAAATAGGATATAAATAACAATAGAGTAAATGGGATTATATAAACATGAACATTTTCACCAATGAAAATGTGCCAACAAGTATGGATTCCAACACAAGGTGCAATATAGTAGCAGTAGCAGCAGAACTTACTGAGACAGGACAATGTGAAATATGTGCATTATGGAAAAAGGTGAAGAAAAATATATATATGAGAAACTATAACATATATACAGGATGTGCAAAAATGTTTGTATTCACACTGACAGGTATACAGGTGGCCATACAGAGGTGTCTAGGCATGTAGACATATGTTGAGAAAACTATACACCTTCCAGGTATATTCGCTTCACTTTCAGAGGTAGACATTTTGTACACAGGTGCAGATTTGGGTAAATGCATTAATAGATTGAGGAACCATATGTACAAAAAGTGACCACGTGTTCATAGTCATAACATGTTTAGCATTGTATAGTCAGATGGCTGTAGGCATAAAAGAGCACCTATAGTGCTCTTTCTTTTTCCTCTAAAGGTGCATGAAGGTGGAGGCAGAAAGTACTCCACAGATGGATTAGCTCTATCAGCCATAGAGGGTTGGGAGGTATATCAGTTTAGTCCTGATCCTACCTCTCTGCTACTCTACTTCCCTACCTTGGTGCTGCTTCCTTAGCACACCACTGCAAAGAACAGTGGCCACAACTGATTGGTAGAACATGTAGTCTGTTACATGCATTCAAAGACCCGAACCTCCACAAAAAGAACGGCCTACTTTGCCCTCTCTTGTACAGCACCTCTGTGTGCCATCCATCCATCCATTGTCCAAACCGCTTGTCCTAGTTAGGGTCGCGGGGGTGCTGGAGCCTATCCCAGCTTTTCATTGGGCGGAACCTCTGTGTGATCAGTCCATATCCAATTTGTTGTTGATGCCACCCCCAGGTACTTGTAGAACTGAACCATCTCCACCCCCACCCTGGATGGAAAGTGTTAATGGCTTCTCGCTCCATCAGAAATACACTACCAGCTCCTTTGTCTTATTTACATTGAGCTGCAGGTGGTTCTCCTTGCTCCACCCAATGAAGCTCTCCACCAGAGTCCTGTACTCCTCCTCACTCTCACGGATGCATCTCAGAGAACTTCTGGAGGTGGCGTGACCCAGAGCTGAATTTGAAATCTTGAGGTGAACAGAAAAGGAGATGGTACAGTCCCCTGGGGGTGTCCCTGTATTACTCTGTCTGACATGCCGCTCTGGAGACAGACAAACTGTGGCCTGTCCGTTAGGTAGTCTGTAACCCAGGAAATGATGAGGCCCTAGCTAGCACCAAGCTCATGTAATCCCATCTGAAGCCTGACCGTAAAATAGGGGCACACCTACCAGTCTGCTCAGGATTGAAAATTGGTTAAAATTACTCACGTGTGTATGGAGATTTAGATTTTTGGTTTCGAAGTGAAAGTGGCTAATAAATAGTAATCAAAGCAATTTCCAATTGAGCAGCTAGCAATATTGAAACGGTTTTGGTTTTGCCAGCGCTGTTTTTGATTATGTCAAAATGTCTGGCTCTGTGCAAAGCTGATCTATAGGTTGAATAATCTCTCAGGCACTTGCCAACTCACAAAGTCAGACATAGTGACTGACAGATGAAGACTAGCTATTTAACCAATGAAAGAGTGGGGGTTGCTTGTTAGGTCTCTGATCTGAAAAAAGAAGCATCAATAAGTGTTTACTAGGCATTGAATCTTAAAGGAAAGTTCCACGCTAAAACATGGATAACTTTATTGTACAATAGTATTGCGATGCACTTTACTACTGACCTACACTGACTGTAGCTGGTGCAATATGCTGCATGGGGCCCAGTGCTATTTCTTTTTTTCTTACTTATTTAGTATTTAAAATTATTTTAAAAAAAAAAATCTAATCTTGTCTTTATATTTATACTTGTGTACAGTCCTGGAGTTAGCTACAACTCAATTTTCACTGCCCATTGCTACTGTAATGATGTATGTGACGAATAAATCCTTGAATCCTTGAACTTGCCAAACATAGGTGTCAATTTGCAATATTTCCAAAGCATCTACAATGGAGTTTAATAGGAGGAAAAGTTTAAGCGTTCTAAAACATCAATGTTAAACGACAGGTCAGTCAGGTCAGGTCAGTCCTCCAGAACAAAAGATCAATGGCTTCTTTCTAGAATGTCCATTTTGCACTGACATTCAACAATCATACAAGGAGAAATCCATCATAGAAGAGGAAGTGTTGTTGATGTAATGTAAGAAATCACTAGCTACAGTAGAAGTAGATGAGGCAGGTTGATGGAAAGTGGGTACCACAAAATGGTAAATTACAACACTTCATCACAAAATAACTCCCGGCATGCATTGAACATCACACATTGATGATACATAATAGTGTAAGAGTATCTGAGGGTGGAATTGTTGTTTAACTGTTGACTATTCTCATTGACTTACTGAGTAAAATCCTGTTACACTTGAGCCTCTTATCTTACAATCGTTGCCCTCATTTCTGTTGCAGCAGGTTAACCTTTACACTTTAAATGAACAATAATGATTTATTTGTGATATTGCTGTAACCTCATAGATTGAATAGGTTATACTTGCCATATGTATACTGCTACAAATCAGTTCATCAGCATGTCAGAGAGAAAGGAATGCTTTAAACTAGGGTTTTGGACTAAACGGAACAACCCAAAGATGAAGTGAAGTGTTTCACTGCTGTCAAGACTCTTCCTCTCCTGCAACTTTGTCTCTTCCTTGCTCATAAAAATTCCTACAGGCACTGGGAGAGGGTAGAGGGGGACGGGGCGGGCCTCTCAGGCCAGCACAGTTTGCTTTCTGCCTCTTCTACGTCGGAAAGGAAACTTTCATCACTAGTTGATTTATGGGCTGTTGGGATCCCCCCCAGAGATTAGAAAGGCTTTTTGAATTCTCCTGACCCCCGCTATAAAAAATAAATGCTGTTTTTGCTTTTTGTTGTACATCCCCAATGCTAAGGGTCTAAGGCATGGGGGCTTTGGGGAATGGTGACATGTGCCACTAAGGGCTGTCTCTTTGCCTATCAATAAGACACATTGGTGCATTGCAATAGGAGGATACAATTACCACTGTAATTCTGGATAACCCACAGGCACACACATGCAAACGCACACCCAAAAGGGATTCAGTGCTGTATTTTCTATAGCACAGTTGTGTTTATTACAATTGTTATTGTTTCTCTGTTCAAATCTCTAATCTCACACTAGGGTTGGGTCGGGTGGGGTGGGTTTGATAATTAATTCAACACCGAATCGAACCGGTAATACAGATTTTTACCACTGGATGGCGCTGCTGGCTAGTGGAACATAATGAGAGGGTGTTCTATTTTGAAATTTGTTTTATTTTGAAATGTATTTTATTTTGACCGGATGTTCTATGCATTCCCTGGTGTTTTATTTTGAAATTACGGTTGCTCTAGTCTATGCCTTTCCTGTGTCTGATTTCCTGCCCAGCTTGACACATTCGCTGTCGAGCATCGTTTTCTCCTTCGCTATCTCCACAGCGCTGGAGAAAGGTCTGGCTGGACCCAGTACATTTCTGGTATAGGGGGGAAAATGATCTGGCTTGTTTGCATTTCTTTAAACCAATCACAATCGTTTTGAGCAGCGCTAACATGGTAGCGCTAGCACACTAGCGGTAATCCAATACCGGAAGGGGAGGAGGGGAGGAGATTTTAGAGGAGATTAGTCTGCCATTGGCGACTATCAATGCCCAGCTTGACACATTCGCTCGCTGGCGGTGATTGGGAAACTGGCTGTCGAGCATTTTGAACGCGCCCTGTACTAAACCTGAAACCGGACCATCTCTATCTCACACCAACATCATAGTCTATGCCATTGACCTGGGTCTGCATGTTATATTGTGATATATTGTGACAACACACACACCCCCA
>CABFOP010019776.1:0-11392 GCA_900683385.1 Anoplogaster cornuta
ACATCTTGCATATCCAGCAGATTTGCATGGGACGTTGGCAGATTTGTTTGATCAGTGTGGACCCGTGGTAGGCAATCATATAACTATCAGCCTAAATGGCGTTATCTCCCCTCTGCAGACCATAACGTTGACAAATTTCACCATTAATATGCACATACTGTGTTTCGCCCATGATGAAAACATTGGTCACTTCCCCCCCATAGGCTTCCGTACGGTTAGACATGGTTGATGTCATCATTCATCACACCCCTTCATATCGCTCCCTATGAATAACAATAGGGATCGACCTTGGCTCGCGCCTCGAGGGGAGAGATGTCCGCTCTGCTGCAGGATTATCAGATTATTACTGCGATGAGTGATTGGTCACCTTTTGGGGGTCTCTCTACGGGGGATTGCCTGTATTGGGGTTTATTAGAAATATTAGAAATGTGTGCGTGAGGAAGCATGCGTTTATTTGCTACTAAAAATGCCACCGATGCGCTTCCTTTGGTGTATACGAAGTGCCTACTGTATGTGTCTGCACTTGTGTACATGAGTGCATTTTTATTTACATGTGTGAGTGTGTGTCTCAACATTGTGTTGAGGTTAATTGATTCTGTGAACCTTCTTTTGTATTGAGTTGATGCCCAGAAGGGGCTTAAGATTTAGCTTGGCCATGAGGGCTTAAATGACAGGGGGGAGGGGGGGTAATTTGGTGCTCCTGAGGGGCTTAGAGTTGGGTTTGGTTTAAGGTCCAGATTTGGCTTCTCTTAGGGATGGGGGGGTTGAGACTAATAATCTAGGGAAGTGTTTATTTACTTGCAGGCTAGCCTATCAAGGGCCCGTAGAGAGTCATTAGCTTGCAGCCATTGTGATAATACTGGTAAACACTTTGATTAGCCAACTTCCTCATACACTGACGAATACACTGCCTAGTTAAAGAATACCAGGGATCATATTTATCATGAGATATTTATAGCTGAGATGTAGTGGAGTGTAAACTCAATTTACTCACCCTTTTATTTGGAAGGGTTGTATTCCAAAATTGTATAAACAAAAGCCTTCATTTGTGAAATAGAGTTTCAAGCAGTTGTAAATGTGTTAGAAATGCCAAGTCTGCATGCAGGTAGGAACTGAGTTATCTACTGATTAGTCATGGCTCGTGGTTTTGTCTGAGAGGCATTTCATTTCATTCACTGTGGTCCTTGAATGCCAACATAGTCCAGTTAATAGTGTGCTTGTAAACCAGTTGAGGAACGTGAGTGAGACAGTAACTGTGGATTTAAGGAATCTGGTGAAAAGTACAGCAGCAATTGTGCTCAGCCATCCTTCCCTGGGTCTATAAAGGTTAATAAAAAACTACACTCATGCATTGAGAAGCAGCTTAAAATAGCTTGACTAGCCTAGCATGCTATTGTCGACTGACCACTTGACTGACCTGTTTGGCCCTTAAACCACAGGACTAGCCTGAGGATAAACAGCTACATCTGCTGTGGCCTGACAATCATGTTCTCCACCTCTGGAACTGACGAGAATTGATTGGAAGTGCTCTTGCTTCATGGAGCTGTGGTCAGGGAATACATTGTGACGAAATGTCAGTGTGTGTGAGTGTGAATGTGAGTGTGAGTGTGAGTGTGCGTGTGCGTGTGTACAGTGAGTGTACTGCCATTTGGTATCCTTAAGACTAACATCACTAGAATCAGAATTGATTGTTACATACATTATTATATATATACACATTTCCATTTTTACATGCATACCTTGGTTCACGAATAGTCAACCATCCACAAAATCTGTCCCTGCAATCTGTAGTCATAGATTTAATTTCTAATTCTTGTCATCAGTCATGAAAATTTTTAAAACTGATCATGAGCTCATACAGATGGTATTCCCACTAAAGTGAAAGTGAAAGGAAAGGAACGGATATAATAGTATCTGACCAACTTATCATCCAAAACATACTAAGGTATATTGGGACAGGATGACATTGCCTTTCTTTTAAATGGCTGCAAAAATAAATGTCCTTCAAAACTCCACACAACCACATAAAACATTATTTTCTTCACCTCGTATTTCACTCTCTGCTCCCTCCTTTCCATATATCTAGGAGACGTAGGAAGGGCGCTGGCAGCCAGAGCTGGCAGCCTGGCCCTCCGGGGAAGAATATGATTTCAGCCTCTGGGATTCGGGTCACTGGCGAGAGAGGCCAGACCCCCTGTTTCTGTTTAGCCTCCTCATCCTCCCACCTCCATTCTCCCGTTTGCCCCCCTCTGCCCCTCCTCTGTGCCCTAATGCTTTGCAGATGCCTCCAAAACCATACCTCTAAAAATATCGCCAAAAATAGCTTGTCTGTCCTCCCACTGGCGAGTCTAAATGTCATGCTGAACGTTCGTTGCTGAGCTAACAGGCTAAACAGGCTAAACTTTACTTTGTCGCTGCGATTAGCTGCTAGTTGCTAGCGCGGCTAATTGACTAACGTTTGCTCATTCTTCGTACTGTTTGAGTGGCTAACATGCTTAGGTGTCATGCAGTTTGTTCTGAGCCCCTCGTGATGCTGACGACCACCCACACGTGACCTTTGGTTTGATCTGCTTTCCATGACATCAGTGAAAGCACATGCTATTGATCCGATCCATAGTTACTCTCGTTGTCAAGATTAACAAAAGGGCCACGACAACTGTATTTTCTATGCGTCTGGTTATTGATCAGGACCGATTCACCCCAAAGAAACAAACACGGCCCAGCTTCGGTTTATGCCTTCACTCACGGTTGAGTGTTTGGCACGGTTGGTCCCGAAAACTGCTGACGCGCCTCTGCCGTTCTCCTGATTGGGACTTGTTTATAGAGCTTCGAGGTCGTGTTTGCCTTTCAAACCGAGCACAGCAGGAATAGTTTAACAGGCTCCCGGGGAGTCGGCTACAGTAAAGTGCTTTTCATGCTGCTGCTGTTTTCTACCAAACAAAACTCTTTTACTGCCCCGTGTCGTCACCTCCTCGATAGGTTACGACAAGCCATTTCCTGGTCCCACACTTTCACCTATAGTCAAACCACATAGATCGTTTACCTTCAGCTCATTCAAATGATGCACTCAGCACAACACTGTACACAGTCAAATAAATAAGTGGACACCATTTGCCATATTCACTTCTTAATCAGTAATTCCTGTAATTTGACTGACAGAGGGGCGACATTTTTACACACTGGATCGTTTTTACTTTCCTCATATTTTCCTGTATTGTCTTTTGTGGACGGCTAGCGGTCACATTGGAGAGACTAGTAAATAATAAATAATAAAAAGATAAGTCCAGACTAAAATACCAAACCAGACCTACTCTCCTTCAACAGTATTCTTCCCTCCATCTCAGCCCCATCCATTTCTGGTTGTTAATAAACCGGGGAGGCTCTCAGGTTTTTAAAGGCCCATACAGCCCCACTGTAGTTGCAGAGTCCTCCTTGACCTGTCAACCTGAATCCCCGCTCCTCCGTTAAGTCTGTCACACTGGGGAGCCCTCGCAAGCAGGTGGGCCCTGGCAGAGCATGGACGAAGGCTAAAGGGAAATGGGGATTTTACGATGGGAAATGGCACGAGTTAAATGAAATGGTTCTTACATACATGTTCTTATACAACTGAGTGAGCCATTGAGTTTCTGGCATTGGGGAAAAAATAACTACTTGAAATGACATGATGTAAAAAACGTATTTTGGAAAAGCATTTATGTTCTGCCGACAAATTACTTTCTGACAATACTTTCTGAAATATTAAATGTTTTATTTCAATCTATTTTTTTTCTAAATACATATATATTCTATAGCACATTGGAATTAAACCCTCCTGTTTAGAGCAATATCTTCTAGATAGTCTTGTAATGCATGCGAACTAGCAGCAGCTTGAGAGTGGTTGTGAGTTTCGGCATTGGATGGATGGAAACGTGAACACAGCAGTTAAAATTCCCAGGAAATGTTAAACATTCCCCCTTATACCCGAAAACAGGATATCAGCATCTTTAATGCCACTGCGGCAAGCCTACACCAAGAAGGGCAAAGATCCTGGCAAAGATCCTGTTAGCTCTGAGCCTCGGTCTGTCCGCAGCATACTTTCCATTGAAATGCATCCAGACGTTCGCCAGCACGACTCATTGCCCATTGACTTGAATAGTATCCATACCCCAAATATATGAAATGTCATCTATCAACCATGGCTGACAAGATGAGGGGTCAAGTCCCCCTCTCTCTCTCTCTCTGTGGTCCCACTTTGGTGACAATGAAGCATATTCTGGCTACTATAGCACATGGTGACCTCAGTGGAGTGGTCCGTATAAAGGCTGCATTCATCTGCTCTGGACCAGTCACAAAGAGACGGACAGATCAGATCCCAGAGGGGATGGAGGAAGGGAGGGATGGAGAGAGGGAGGGAAGTAAAAAGACACAGAGAGAGAGAAAGAGTGATAGAAAGAGACAACATTGGCAAGGGTAGTTACAGTAAAGTCCCTATCTGGAGCAAGCTGTTTTTAAATGGGGCATGCTGGGAGAGTCGGGGACCTTGGACTGGTCTTCGGTCTCTTGGGTGTGTGTGTTTATTTGGCTGCACTCGTACTGTCTTTGCTTGTTCTTGTGTGTGTGTGTGTGTGTGTGTGTGTTCATATGCACCGTTCAAATGTCGATGCATGTGTCCTTTTATTAACCCGACTTGTGCATTGCCTCCAACGAGAGGAGAAAGGAGAAAGTTTTCATTAACGTCCCGCAAGCGAGAGGGCACCGCCTTGACCACCGGCCAAGCTGCGCCGAGCACTTTTCTGCACGCTTGGCACAGCGGTGTAATCCTACGGGCCTCCCTCATTAAGGAAATGGACTCTTTTATAGCGGCCGGGAAGGTTAACTGTCAGGCTATTGATACCGGTGCCTATACGCCGGAGTTAATCTCAGAGAGAGTGGGCATTTCACACTGGGGGAGCGAAGGTTCTGGTGCTTTCAGGGAAGGTGGTTAACCGCTGCACCATCTTCTGGCTTTTTTTTGGGAGGGGCTGTCCTGCATCAGGGTGACTTAGCTAAATGTGATGTCGTATATAGGGGTTTTGATCGCCCTTTCGCAAAACTCCAAAAGGACAGAGAGAGAGAAAGAGCAAAAGATGGGGAGAGAAGGGAGGGAGGATGAATGGGGGTGACGATGGACAAATCACCCGGACTGTATTTCTATAAATAACACCTTCTGTCCTCCTCGATCATCCCCCCCCCTCCGCCCCTCTCTCCGTCTATCTATCTTTCTTAACCCACTCGCCGCACTGCCCCAGTCCAAAAGTCCCTATTGACGAGGGCGGAGGCCGGCAATGCACAGCACAGCAACCCAGCCAGAGTTGAGCCTTGTGGCATAATCCAATTACAATCCATTAAGCAGGGCGTCTTAAACTGATCCTCCCTCCCTGAAATGTGGGGAGGGAGGGGGAGCAAAGAGGAGGAGGGGACGAAGAGAAGGAGTGGAGGAGGAGGAGGAGGAGGAGGATGGTGGTGCCGCTTTGGAGTCACGTGACTAATTTGTGTCTGTTGCAGGCAGTTGGCCATACGCATCCCTCTCTCCCTCCCTCTCTCTCTCTCTCTCTCTCTCCCTCATACACTCCCTCACACACATGCGTCTGTCAGTGTGCAGGAGTGTGTGCTCGTGTTTTTACGTGTGCGTGTGATTCATGTGATTTGAGGAGTGTCGGAGACTCCCAGTGCGGTACGGTGGGTTGGCCGGCGTGCGCTGACACTAACCATGTCGCTCTTCTGTTGCTTCTTCCACAGGGACTATGGATCCAAGCGCAAGTCCGGTAAGTCAACCTGTTTTTGACTTTCCTTCCCTAAAGCTAACTTCTCCTCTCTCTCTCTTATCCCCTCTCTTCTTAACTTGTTGCTCACAATAAACTGCACTCTGAGCTTCAAGGGGCGGGTGGTGGGGGGGGGTTGTTATGCCGCATGACTCTTAAACCCTCTCTATGACTGTTTCCTGTGTGATGAGTATGTCAATGTGTGGTCTGTTTACTCGTCCCGCTGCAGAATGCCGACTTACTATCGAGTTGTGTTTTGGGATGGGTTCAAAAAGCTCTGTCTTGTCTGTGGCTTTGCCTCGCAGTCCAGGGTGGGGTTTTGGAATTGTCTGATAGCTGTGGGAATGTCGAAATCGAGTCATTGGCACACAAAGTGTTATTCCCTGTTGTGGCAGCCGTGACATTTGAAAGGAATTGAAAGCGTATAGTCCTCAGCAAGTTTTAGGTGGTGCTTTTCATTAGACACATGTTCATTATCCTTGATTTTTTTTAATCATGGTGGAAAAGAGAATGATTTTCATTTTAGACAGAGACACTTATGAATGTATGTGTATCTACTGTATGTAATGTTTGTAACAATGACTATTGCTTCCACTTGATACTGGTAAACAGCGTCCTATAATAGATCTTGGACTTGTTCCACTGCATTCAACATGTGAATTCAGTACAGTAGGCCAATAGGCCATATAAAAACTGGCTTGTTTGACTATAAGGCTATTCATCCATTCCTTACTGTCAAGGGTTAGCCAGTGTACAGTGTAGCTCTCAGAGGGTATTAGCTACAGTATAGCTGCTTAGCAATAGCATTGCCACATGTGAGTCACTGTGTCTTAAAAGCCTCAGTGTTTAACAGTGGGGTGATTGAGAGAAAGCTGGGAAATATCAGGCATGCCTCTTATGAATTATTAAAGAGAAAGGAAATAGTTTGTGGTTAATGGAGAATGCAATTTTCCCGCTACCGTTGTCATAAAAGACTACTTTGTGATTATTTTTGACTGGCAAAAAGCCTGTGTTTGGGAATGGAAATATCTTGAGATGGGTTTTGATAATGAATGGGGCAGTGGAAATGCTCTGTACTGTAGCAATGTAAAAGCAGTAATTGACAGGTTCTAGCCTTTCAATCTTTTGCTTAATTCATGAGAGTTTTGAGTCGGCTCATGGTGATTTTCTCCAAGTAAATCATGCTTTACAACAATAGTGAACTCTGACCCTGTTGAACCAGCTACCAATCCCTGATTTGATTTCTTGTAAACTAATTGCTTCTGCAGATAAGCCGGCTTTTGTTTTTCCACATCCCCTTTGTGTAGCGCATTATGCTTCGAAACAGGTGGCTTTATTAGCGGCTAGATTAGCCACTCCACTGATCCAGTGATCTCTGCTATGTCCTTAAGTAACATGTAGTCCATCTGTCTGTCTAGATGGTGCAGTGTCTGAATGTGCATCTTAAACCACCTGCACAGTTGCATAACATCTGTAGTATTTCTACTATGAAGGGGAGGAAACTGAAGATGCCCTATCCCCATAATGTCAAACAGTGATCACATTGATCAGTGGTGTGCCCCCTGCACCTCGTTTTTCATATGGTTATATCCTTATGAAGCAATAGCAAACATAATTTAAAGTAGATTAAAGTAGATTAGATTAGCTACCTTGAATGAACGGATTATAGTGTTCACCACTATATTTGTGGTGTTTTATTTGGTGCTGCTCTCAATGTAAATCCCTGAGATGTTTTTGAGAGTGTTTTCTAACCGTTAAAGTCCCTCCACAAAGCCAAACTGTGCACTCGCAGTGCACTCCTCTTCGTTTGCTATATAATCATCGCAGTTTCCACAGAGTTCATGCTTCTTTCTCCTTTTACTGTTTTACACTGTATTTGTCTTTGTTGCTAAAAAAAGACTCACTCTGGCATCCTCAGGCCTTCTCTCCCTTTGCTTATTTTTTGCTCCTTATTTTCCTAGTTTTTGCATCATGTCAACGGATTCTGATCAAAATTCCCTCAATTACCTCACTGCAGAGCTCTACGTACCTCTAGTAGGTAGAGTGCTACTCTCCAATACAAACCAACAATTATCCTTTACATGTCATTTAATCTTTTATTCACTAATTTTTGCGCAAGATTTTTTTTTTTTTTTTTTTTGGCGACATCTTTGATGGTAAGCAGTTATCGCTGTGGTGTTTCTGCACTGTACTTCCCAGAGATCACTTGGCAATCAAACAGTATGTCTAGTACTGTCCAATAAAGTAGAAATGTCTTAAAAATAATGTAAGAAAAATAAAAAAGAACTGCAGATGTAAAAGATTTCATGAACTGGGTATAGGTTGTGTCATATTAATTGGTGATAGAAAGTAGCAAAATGGAAATGTGACGTGAAAATGTTGGATTGTTGCTTTAGCAGTGACAAAAAGGACTGATCTTCCTTATTTAAAGATACTGTCATTACAAAAAATGAAACGGCAATAGGAACAAGTGAAATCATCTCACTGTAAAATAAGGATTTTTAAGACCGCATGCAAGATGAAATGTTGGTAAGATGAACATTTATTGCAGTGCATCTAAACAGAAACCAAACCCTGACTTTATCTTAACGGGGGGTACAGAGGTCAGACCCAGAGACGGACCGGAGAGTTTTCTGACTGTCTTGACGCCTTCCTTGCCCTGCAGAGTAGAGATGCAGTATGGGGCCTCTACTCCTCCACGTGAGGGCCAGATGCAGACGGAGTAGAGGAGGGTGCTGGGAGGGCTGGAAAGGCCATAAGGGTTGAGAATGTCAGGCAGGCGCTAGTTTGTTTACGTGGCACCCTGGATAAGATTTCAGAGTAACGCCAATAGTGTTTAGGAGATGGGGACAGCCCTGAGAGAGACGTGCAAAAGATAGGGGAGTGTGTGTGTTTATTGGTGTGTTTGCAAGGGTGAGGTTAGTGGGTAGGGGTGTGTGTGTGTTTTTTGTAAGTACTTGTTTGTTAGTTGCGTTTTGTTTTGGAACAGCATCACGAATGTCAGTGACGTGTACCTCCACATAACAGCAAGTATAGGAACTTTGTCTGTGCTGTCTTTTACACATTTAACCGCACAATGAGCAGTGTGTCAATAATAGTAACACACTTCTATCACATGATGGGAGTATATATTTAGGATGTGCCGAAAAGAGACGAGGCTCAGCGATCTCAATTCCAACAGAACGTGCGGCCCGAGTTATCGTCCGAGGAGGGATTGGAGTACAGTGCCTTTTGATTGCACGGCTCTTCAATCTCCGTATAGCTCCTTTACATTAAATCTGAAAGAGATGCGTTTAAAAAGGGAATTCTGTCCAGTGTGTGAAGTGGAGAGAGAGAGGAGAGAGGGCTAGAAGGAAGAGAGAGTGTAAAGAATAGGAAAGAGAGTGATTCAAGGTATAGAGTGACATGACGAGAGAGAGAGAAATGACCCTGCTAACTGTGGAACAGATGTGGACTGTGGAGCGATTTGACCTCACCCTGAAGCGTCCGCCCATGCCGTGTCACTCTCTCAACTGGGAAGCCAATGTTTGTCATCGGTAATGGCTGTGTTTTGCCAGTACTGTGTCATCGCCAACCCCCTCCCGTTTGCAGACAAATGTCATTTGACACAGACGTTCGTGTCACATTCGGCGGATGCGGTGGTTCATCTTATTTTTTCCCCTCTCTCCTTCCTCTAACCGTCGTATCAATACCGGTTTGCTGTCTGCGGGCGGTTGACATTGTTAGCGTTTGTCCGCCACTCGCTCACTGTGCTGTCGGATCAATATTGGTTAGCAGTAATTTGTTATTGCTATACCTTTTGTCTGGCCGTCGGGTGACAAAGTGTTTGCTGTTCAGGCCACCGACTGTGCGTCTTGCTGGGTGGTGACAGGAGCCAGCTAGCCGTGTGAATGACTATAGCAGTAAATGCCGTTAGCCTTTTCTCTCTCGCCGTTTCTCATTCTGTTTATGCCTCTACATCTCTTTCTCTTCGCTGTCTGTCTTGCACTGTCCTCCCTGTTTGTCTCCCTTCCTTTTATTTTTTTCTCATTTGTCATCCTCTTCAGTTTTGTGTGCCTCCAAAGCTTTGAAAGTACCAAAGCTTCCTTCGTTTTAGTCCAAAGGCCGCGCGTAATTCTCTCTGGCCTCCATGCCCATAGTGTTGATTGACTGTGGTGTGTGTGTGTGTGTGTTGTGTGGTGATGTCAGCAACAGGAACTGGTCTTTTAAAACACAATCTACTAAGTCAATAGAATAACAAGACAGATGGCTAATAATCCCCTCCAATCCAAACCTAGAAAGTAGGACTTAAGGGAGGCCATTTTTCATCGTCCCTAGTCCCTTAATTGCAGGGTAATGTAGACGTTTGGGGTCATGATTCTCGGAAAATTACCCACAGCGGCAGAGGGACAGAGAAAACACTGCTGGACAATGGAGCCAGAGTGGACAGGAGAGTTAATATCAATCAGATGTTAGAGCAGCCGTGGGCACAGTAATCACTGTTAGCAGGGTTTGACCTGGCTGACCTGGGACCAGCCTCTTTCCCTCCCCCTGGGGCCAACATCAAATCTGCCAAAGGTCCCTATGGTCTGGTGGATAGAGAGAGGGGACTGGACTCTTATTATCTCACGTGAATCAGGGAAGGGGAGCTGTCTGCTCCTCAGCAGGGGTAGCGCTCGTCCGGATCCAGAGCTGGGTGCTGCTGATGTTGGATGAAGACTTCAGCTCTTCAAAAGGTCAAGTTTATAATTTAGAAAAACAGCCTTACTGTCAGATTGATGACCATTCATTTTTGAATGAATGGGGTTGTTGAATGAGTTTCATGCACCCTAGAGAGCTGAAACTCACTACCAACAAAGCACAATGTAAACCTTCAATCTGAGCAAAAACAGAACTTGGAGTACAAGGTCTTTCACAATTCAATACTTTATTAACATACCAACTCAATTGTTAGCAATTTGCCTCGGCGTGTCCATGACAAGAAATAAGACAAGCACATTCCATAAAATAATACAGTGCCCTCCACAAATGTTGGCACCCTTGGTAAAATGAGCAAAAAAAAGGCTATTAAATTCTTTGTTGTTCATCAACATAATCTTAGATCCAAAATATTTAGATACATATAGCCTTTAACTAAAGTAAAATGATTCTTCATGTGTGGTGGTGGCTTCATCATGTTAATGCTGTGGTTGTCATCACCATAAACTGAGGATTTTGTCAGTGTCAAAACAAATTTTTACATAATGTATTGACAAATTAATAAAAAATGGAAAAGTTCATTCAAAATACATTGGAGTGAATAGGGATGCCAATAATTGTGGCACATATGTTTTTAAGAACATTTTTATTTTCTGATTTATTCTTTCTTTTGAATCATTTTACTTTAGTTAAAGGCTATATTTATCTAAATATTTTGGATGTAAGATTATGTTGATGAACAACAAAGATTTTTTTAAATAGCCTTTTTTGCTTAATTTTTTTTTACCAAGGGTGCCAACATTTGTTGAGGGCACTGTACATAAAAACATATAAAAGCATAAAACATAAAAACATAAAACATATGCTTCGCCCACCCATACAATATGTGTGATACAACAGCCATGTGCCTTAGTAAACTACAGTAGCTCTGTTTG
>CABFOP010019781.1:1698-13903 GCA_900683385.1 Anoplogaster cornuta
TCTTCCAGTAAACAAACTTAAAAAATCTTTTCAAAACTTCCAAGAAAAGGATTCTGTTTCATGAGTTTTCATTCCCCCCCCCCCCCCCCGTCAGTGTGAAACTTAATACACATAGATGCGCCGCTGATTATTCCCTCAGATTCCCAGACAGGTCTTGAACAATGCTCTCATGTTTTTGCTTTGTGCAGTGCAGTTTGCTGGAGATCACTGGGGCTGTTTACTATCTAGGAGTGTTAATCTGGAATCAACAAGAAGGCACCTGTCGTCCATAATAATTGTATTTTGCATCAAAAGGAAACTGACCGTGCATCAGCATTCTGTGCAAGTCTGTCTGACTGACTGCAGGGCATACGACTGTCCATTCCTTCCCCATAAACACCCCGATGACGGATCTCTTTTCTGAGCCCGCGTCATATCCCACCACCCAATGACGTTCATCTCAAGAAGACTAAAGGAGGGTGAACTTCCTCACCTCGGGGAGAAGGGGGAGGAATAGTTATCAGATGCAGGATGTAGCTTACATGATAGCGGGGTGGAGTTGGTCTGGGTCCGGTAGCTTCACCTACATATACAGTAGTAAACAGCACCGAGGGACCGGGTGGAGGATTACAGAGGATTTGCCATGCTAAGCCACAGTAGCCCAGCCCAGTGACCCCCTCTGCCTCCTCCTCCTCCTCGTCTCAGCAGACCATCAAACCACCCTCCTCTTTTCCCCTACCCCAGTCTAATTGGCTCATGGTGCATTGGGAGCCGGCCATCTGACCCAAATCACTGATTAAAAGGGACAGGATAGAAGATGGTGGAGGAACTCTTTGGGATGTTGATGTTGTTGTTTCGTAAAGTGATTTAAAAAACAAACAAACATCTGTTTTGCTTGAATTGGATTGAGAGAGATGAATCTACTTTATTTCCTATTTCCTCTGTTCTACTGTTTTTCACCTCGACCAATGCAGACGCTGATACATCTGCGAATTCCGAATTCAATGACAAAACTGATAATCCTAATATGCCAGGGTCGATTATTAAGAGCACGTTCCAAGTGCATTTTCTCTCCGCAAATGGAGTGATAATTGTGATAGAAAATGTATGCTTTTCTAGTGGTGATAAGAAAGCATTACAACTTGTTATTGTGTTTTGACTTATTGACAGTAGCCTAGCGTGTCTCACTGTAATTGGTTGACTATTGACAAGAGGGGACATCAGCCCACCGCAGAACTTCCTATAAGGGCAGCCTGCTGAGGCTTCCTCCTTACTCTTCTAGCAAACACTTGGTGAATGCTGATTGAGTCCTTTTGGAAAAGTCTGGTAAGTTTGCTTGAATAAAACCCACGAAAGACAAGTCTTGGTAGCCCTCTTTATTTAATATAATACAGGTGAATTTCCACCACAATAATGTGACAGCCGGCTGACGTATACCACAGGATTGCGCCGGGTAACGTGATAGGAATAAGGCGGTTCTGTCTGTTTTGGACGGTGCTTGAAAGCTAATTGAATCCAAGCATGGGGGGGGGGCAGAGCCATTTTTGACTGACACTCCATGAGCATTTGTCTCTGTCAGCCCAATATCATGCAATGAAGTGACTCAGCAGAGAACAGTCCCCAGTCCCACTGTGTACACATCTTTAACTCAAACTGACAGTGTTCTAGCTTCTGTACGTACCTTGCCAAGAGCTACTCTGCTGGAAAGCTGCAGTTTACTTTTTCCTCATTGTCTCATTGTTTCTCATTGTCATCATCATCCGAGTACGTCTGAAATCCTGCCCCTGTGCACGGAGAAACCTTGGGAACACTGACGGACAGAAATAGACCAACCCGGGAAGGCAGAGGTTTATTTGGGGTAAACCGTCAACTCTGAAGTTGAAATTCGTTCGTTCGTCGTTTTCTTTCCAACCTCGTACCGTAACGGCCGCGTAGTCGGAATATGAAGAGGTACTGTACTGTTCCCTGGCGTGGGCCACGTCTTTGTTGACAGGACTACTTGTCAGTGTTCAAGTGGTTTATCTTTTCACTGATTGTAACCATATCACGTTTTTAGAGAGATCAGAGATGGCATCTTCCAAATGGGTTTGAAATGTGAAGAAACTCCCCAATTGCGGGGAAAATAAGCGAGAACTCTCTAGGCATGTTTTGTTGTCTAAACTGTAGCAATCAGCCCTAATCTGACTTTAAAGGTTGAATAATTCATTAAAAGGTTAAGCACGTTAGTCACCCTCTATCCTGTAGTTTTCAAATAGTTCTCAAACTATTGGTTTTACACGGAGCTCACTTAACAACGGCACTTTTTTTGGGTTGGGTTCAAATAGTTTAATATAACATTAAACGAGCCAGTGAACTCATATTCTGTTTAGTGGAAATGAAACGGTAATTCAAGAAGCATTTATAGCCTCCCATATTTAGACCTCATTGCCGTGACATTCCCACAAGCATAGATCGTGTCTCTAATATCACCCAAAGGACATAAAAGATGTAACTGTTATGACTCAGGCTGCAATGAGCTTCCACCGGTGCTCTTATTAGATGGTGGGATGCCTGGAAGTAACCTGAAGCACTGTGCGGTTTATTGCAGTGCACCTCTTAAAGTACTTTTTATCATACATTGTATTTTTCACTTTTTAAAATCTCTCCAGTCACTGCAGCAAAGGAAATTATCCAAATTACACACCCAGGGTCATGCATGAAGATATTGTAAACATAGTAGTACCGTGAGGGCTATGCATTTGGACGCTGAAATCACACCAGGCAAATCCATCATCCCCTTCCAGTCACAAGCGGCTGCCACAATTTCCATTTAGATTCCTCATTTGGCAGCCAGATGCTCTTATCCGGAGCGACCCAAAAATGACACAATTGACCTCGAGTGTATTGCTGAGGTCCACTGAGTGAGGCGGATAAGATGCCTCCGAGAAGATAGAGCGCAAATATAAGAGTCAGAAATGACAAAGAGGGTGTTTACCCGCTGCCCAGTAATTGACTGAGCATTTCCATAATGGCATTGTGTTTCCTGCCAGGCTAATGTGACCCCTATTAGTTCAGGAAGCGTCCTGTAATCAGGGGTCTGTGTGCTGTCAGACACAGCTCCGGAAATGAATTTCGGGAGAAAGGAGAGACCAGGGGCTCGGAGATAAACAATAGCTAGGTGCAGACAATGGGACAGCCAGGGGAGAGGAGGGGCGAAGAGATGGGAAGATGAGTCATATCGTTGAAGCAATCCAGGCCCCCGATTGAAATGCCACTGCAGTTAGGAACTGTTTAAACAGGCTGCATTGCTGTTGGCTGGATTCAGATTTTTTTTGGTATTTCAGATATGAATCATCTTGTGTGGGAAGTAAGTGTAACCGTTGTGTTCGTTGTGTGATGCCTTGCCATGTTGGTGAATTGATCCTTTATGTGACGAGAGGATTACTCTGGATTATTAAAAGGTCTATCTTCTTTCATTAGATAATGCTATAGGTGCCAGCGACCGTTAGAATGTGCACAGGACAGAGATATCTACCAGAGACACAAGAGATGATTTTGGTGCTACTCCTATTGTAGCATGTAAAAGATAAGTTGACCGACAAGCCAATTTCCCCAAATATCGGTGTAGTCCTTTAAAGCAAGATGAGGCAATTCCGCATGCTGGTGGCCAAATGGCTAAGAGGTGTGTAATTTGTAAAGAAACACTTGCAAATCAAAGTCTGAAGCCATCAAAATTAAAAAGGCATTTAGACACTCATCATAGCGAACTGTCAGCAAAACCGATGGTCTATTTTGAGAGGAAGGCACAGGAGATAAGATCATCTGCAGAAGTACTGCATAAAAAATGTGACATTTAATGACAAAGCACAATTAGCCTCTGATAAGCTGCTCGCAGCAGCTGACTGTCATAGTACTGTCATAGATGAAAAGATGGCTGAGAAATTAAAATGTATAGCGCTCAGTGACAGTACAGTCTCCCATAGAATTAATGGCATTTCAGAGGACGTGAAGAGCGGCTATTATTTCAAGGCTGAAGGCAGCGGGTGACTTTTCAATGCAACTGGATGAAGGCACAGAAGTCGCAGATTGAGCATCTTTCCTTGTGCATGTGCATGAGATATGCCTGGGAAAATGAATTTCCAGAGGGCCCGCTGTGCTGTTTGACCCTGCCAACCACTACCACAGGTGAACAAATATTTGAGACATTGAATAATTCCCTTGTCATCAAGTGCGGGCTAACTGCAAGGGGGTAACCAGTGACCGGGCTGCTAACACGACGGGCAAGAACAGTGGGGTGATAAAATGAGTAAAGGGGGCAGGGAAGACATTGTGTGGCATCACTGTTTTATTCCCAGAGAGGCGTTGGCAGCCAAAGCCACGCCTCCTGAACTTGGCACAGAAGACGTGATTAAGTTTAATTTTATCAAAGCCAATGCGCTCACCAACCGGCTTTTTGATGTGCTCTAAAGGTAGGGTGCTTAGACGAGTGTATGAATTGAGGAATGAAATACAGGCCTTCCTCCTTGAGAAGCAGATCTTGCAGACATATTTTCATCACTCAATGAATTTGAAATGACATGGACATCATGGCCACGTTTTCCAAAACTAGCAACAGGTTTTCAAAAATCGCTGAGACTATGGCTTGCAAAACTGAAAATGCCAAGTCCATGCTATTCCATGTTTTTAACATTATTACAGCATATTGAGGAAAACAATGTGAGTGGTGAGGATACCAAGCACTTGCCTCATCTTATTTTAGAAACAATTTATTTTAGGGTGCTCTCATTGACCGTTTCACACATTATTTCCCAGAGGAGAGACACCGCGAGTTGACAAGAGAGACGATGGATTAAAAATCCTTTTGAATTCACAGAGCCAGAGACCCCGATGGGCCTGATTCTGACTCCCTCTCCTGAACTACTGCAGCTAACGAGCTCTGTCATCCTGACGACCTAACTGGGCTGTCATAATGAAAAAATAATAATAAACAAGCCCATCTGTCGCATTAGCGCAGGATCCTAATGAAACACTATTGACAAGATTGTAATTGAATGAGATGCAAACACGCATGAAGCCTGAAAATGTGATTTGCTTTGATATTGAATGCCCCACTTCCTGATTCAAGCTGATAGGATAAATCTTGCCTACTGCAGCTTTAATGTTGAGATATACTAGAAAGGAATATGGACATCCATTGCCTTAAAACAATACCTCTGCCACAGCCTATTACATGCCTTGTTGTGTTGTTTTCTCCTCTGCTCCCAGCTTCTTCATTGGCTGTTAGTGATTCAGCTGCATGCTGGCCCAGCTAACCCTGTCCCTGATCAATACTCCACTTTACAGTTTACATTCTGGATTTCATTCAAGGACCAATACTGCTGACATCTTTATTTACCTGCAGTTCTCTTGTCAGTCATTCATAAACTCAATGGCAGGCCGAAATTAAATTTACATCTATATTAGTATGGATTTGATACAATGCACAGAATTCTCCTTCGGCTGGCAATGCATTTGGATTCGGTTGTGGTTGGTTGTAATTGTTAATGTTCGGTTGTGATAACAGTGCACTGCGTCCAGCTCAGTTTGTCTTTGTCTTGTCAAATAGCTCTGTCAGTGCTGAGCTCCAAGCAGGCCCACGTTAGGCTGAACACGTAACCTCGGTGTCATTGTTGTGTTTACGGTCAGCAGCTTTCAGCAGAAGTGCAGACCGGAGCGCCGGCGATACCTGCTGTCCCTCTGTCTGTCTGAGGGATCGCCTCAATCCATTACATGCTTGAATGCTGATAGTGTTTGTCAGGACGCTCCGCCTGCCCAGAGACAATTAAGCTGAGACACAAGGCCGTCTTAATGAAGCTCAGCAGGAAGAACGCCCTCGAACAAGCTTCTTTTGCCATGCAGATAGAAACACACAACGACCATTCAGACTTACCAACTCACCACGTTGGCACTTACATATTGTTTGCTCCTGTGCAAATCAAATCTGTTTACAACTAACTAAAGAGCTGACATCTATACACAAAATTGATGAGATGTGTCGATGATCAGTTCCCAACTACAACCAAAACAGAAGTTAATCATGTCTATCCAATTAAATTCTGAGACCAAGCCCCAATTAAGTCGGTGGTGGGTAAGGCCTCTTTCCCCATAGACCACCATTGTAAAATCAATAGCTGAAACATGAATTTACGTGGGTCTACACCACTGTTATAGCTTTTATAGCTTAGGAAAAAATTTGAATTGCCGTCACATAGCTCCTCAAGCTGAAGATTGTTAAATACCCATAATTCCCTAACGTAGATGAGCTTGGCCTTGAACATGATGACAATTATTCCCAGTCAGGGTCTAATACGAAAGTGAAGTGGTGAAATTTAATCATCAGTTCAGTTGGTATATTTTTAGCTACCAAATGAAACAACTTGAGAATTTACACAGTCGCCGATCATCGCTTGTCAAGATTAAGATTTTAAAAACATTTTGAACATGTAATTTGAACCTTTGACAGAGCTTAACAAACAATGAGGGCATCTAATACTAACAACTGTAGAGCATCAAATGATGAACGGTGATCATCATGACTTGTCTCCAGCAGTTTTAATGCAGCTGAACTCTGATGACCTGTAGAGGTAAAGTGCAAAAGAGACTATTACAGCCTGTCACAAGATGAATGCAACAATTAAAACAATGTACTTAGACTGCAAAGCTAAGATTAATGTTTTATTAACAATACACTTAAACAGTGGCTATAGAAATTGCTCTCAGGAATTGGCCTAAGCTTTGCTTATGAGCTTAAAAAGCCCTGCATTATGTTGCCACAATGTGACAAATTGTGCATTCATGTGCTGTCACGATTATTGGATATATTTCTTTCCCTCCAGGGAGTACCACTTTACAACCCCCCAGGTTGGACACGCTACTCAGGGAAATTGTGATTCTAGATAGTACACAAATTGGCTCAGCTGAAAACCAAACAATGCACATTATGCTTCATCACCATATTATTTCCAACCAAAAAGCACATGAACACTCGCAACACTCAGTTGTCTGACTTCACATCTAGGAGGAAAGTACACCCAACATGCACATGAATGTGACACAGCAACGCTACAAGCTACAGCCTGATCATTCCGTCTAAAAGTACTTCCAGTTCGACAGTTTAAAAGAGGGCTGTTGCCACAGGTGTTGCCAAGCGCAAAGTCTCCAGAGATTGGTTTATCCCATAACCAATCACAAAATAAATTATGCCTGCAGTGTAGTCGATCACTAACGAGTGACACTGGCTGATTTCAGCTAACCAGCTTGCTAGCTAACTAACTTAAAAGCCATTGCAATCTCAATATAATAAATATAGGAACGTAACATAGTGAAACAGGATTCCATACAAAGCAGCCTACCATTTCCATGCCATGTAGACTTCTTCCATCACAACACCAAGTAGCCAGTCTCTGTAGATGCTGGACCCCACCATGTTCCAACGCTTTTTGTTGATTATGCATGCCTCAGGACCGCCAAAGACAAGTGAGTACCGGTTGTTAAATACATCCCTGTCACTGTGCACAACAAGTTGCATCTCTGGAAAAGGCTTGAATAACATCCTATTTACTGAAGTCACCTATGAGGGAAGCCGATCCAGACCCTGAATCGCTGATTTCCTGAGTAGGCGGGGCTACAGGATTCATCACTATAGCTGTCGCAATTCAGGGGCCACATCCTTCGAAGGCTGCATTTGAAGACCGATTGCAGCGCATCAAGGCTATCCCATTTCTAACAGATGGATCCTTCGCGGCCAAACCTATCCCAACAATCATTGCACACCGGTGACGATTGGATTTTTTCAGTTGGCGTCAGCATCATCGGCTGACAATTACACTTTTAAATGTAAGTATTGGGGTTCAACTCACTTGAATAGCTAGCGATACAAATGTTAAAAAACCAAGGGGCCTTAAAACCTAAAATTTCTGTTAAAATAATAGGCTAAGTTACATGATGTTAGTGATGCTAAATGGCATTGCTAGCTAGCTAGCATCCTTCCTCTAATAAAAGATAAAAAATAAAAAAAGCAATTTCTGGCTCCATTTCTACTAACTAACTAGCGGTGTCAACTGCAGCTGTCAAGGTTGCTAGGTGACAGGAGCGGTGCTTCGTGACACAAGGGTAAAGGGCATTAATGGCTGGTGACGCAAATAGGAAATCCTCCGTAGACCAGAACTGTCTCATTTAACAACGCTCGTCCGCGAAGGCCGAACCTTCATGGACCTTATTCAGTTACCGGCGTTACCATGTCACAGCACTGTAGCTGTGTTGTAATGGCACTACTTTTACATTAGGTTGTATTAGAGCACCATGTGCAGTGATATGTGCACGGTGATATGGTCGAGGAACTAGGTCCCGGCTCGCTGCATGCAGGAAGCATAGTACACAGTCCCGTTGGTGTTATGTTTGTGTTCTTTGTTACGTTTAATAAAGTGACTAAATGTGTACAAGCCTCAAGAGCATCAATGACAGCATAACACTACATGGTGTCAGAAGATGGAAAAGTTTCCACCTCCAGAAAACTTTGATTTCTCTCGCCCCGAGTTGTGGCCTGAATGGCGCCAATGGTTTCAATGCTACAGAATAGCGATGAAGTTGAACAAGGAAGATAAAGAGGTTCAGGTCTGTATGCTGCTCTATTCGTTGGGGAAGGAATCCGAACTCTTCAAGACATTTTCCTTTGCAGAATGGGAAGAGAATTATGAGACTGTGTTAGCCAAACTGGACCATTACTTTGTACCCAAAGTTAACGTAATACATGAGCGAGCCTGCTTTTACCAGCGCGTCCAAAAAACAAAAAATGTCTCTTATTTGGAAGCAAATAAGAGACATTTGTATTTGAATTTTAAAAGGCATTGAATGCATAATATTGAAATTTAAACACCACCGAATTCATAGCATTGAAATATTTTGCTTTGAAAACCATGTATCTGAATTCATTGGTTTTGAATTCACCTCTTTGAAGTTCAAATATCCAAAAATTCATTGAATTGAATTCACCTCTTTGAAATTCAAATATCCAAAAATTCAAGCTTCAGAAATTCAAAAAGCTATATTCAGGTTGCTCAAATTCAGTCTGTCCATTTGGATCCAAAAATTCAAGTCGAAAAAATTCAAATAGCACAAAATTCAGGTTGCTCCAATTCAAATGGTGAAATTCAGATCCAAAAAATTCAAGTCGAAAAATTCAGACGGCAACATCCGGGATACCAAGGATAGGACAGGCAATCGAGCCTTGTTGCAATCCAAGCATATTCAGTGCCTTTTAAAATTCAAATACAAATGTTTCTTATTGGCTTCCATAGAGTATATCAGAAACCTGCATGAACTGTCAGATACATGTGCGTTTAGCAAAGCTAAAGCAGAAAATATCCAAGACAGATGAGTAATCGGCATACTGGATAAAGAGCTATCATAGAAGCTACAGTTGACGCCTGACTTGACGCTCGACATACCGGTAGAGCTTGTGAGGCAGTCGGTGCAATTTAAAGGGGCAATAGGTAAGATTTCTTCCCTCAGTAGCGGCGAGCGAAGAGTGGCAAATTTCAGCGCCGAACTGACGTGTGGGCGGGTGTGGGGAATGTGGTGTACGGAAGTCCGCTTGCCCGTTGTTGCTCGGGGGACGGTCTGAAGCCGATAACGTTCCCCACCGCGGTGTATCGGGTATCTACTTCTGGGAGACGGGTTTCCTGGTTGTTTGGGAATGCAAGTCGACAGGCAGGTAGGCCATCCAATCATTGCATTCCAGCCGAATGGGCCATCTAATCATTTAATTCGACCTGAAGTTGACAGGCATGTAGTCCGTCCAATCATTTCATTCGGTCCGAATGAAATGATTGGACAGACTTATTACAGTATTGCGACTGCTACAGACACTGGATCTTTTTCATTTTTTTTTCAGAGCACTTGATTTATTGATTGCTGTCGGGATATAAAGACAATTTCAACAAATATAACCAAAAATGCTTCTCAAAAACCTACCTATCCTACCTTTAAGGGACACATTAGCGAGCAAGGGGCTAATGTTAGCACACAGCTAAATGAAGTAACTTTCAAGCGCGCACCACATACAGAGAAGCGGAGACTCAGATACAAACAGGAACGGGAGCTAAAGGACTAAAGACTGGAGGTCAAGTAAAACAACATTGGAACAGGAAAGGAGACAAGTGTTTCAGGTGTGGGAAAACGCATACTAAAGGAGACAGATGTGCAGCACGGAATGCAGAATGTCGAAAATGCAAGAAAATGGGACATTTTGCCATAGTGTGCTGCTCATGCGGTGTCAACAAGGTCACTGTGCAGGCACATGGAGGAGAGGAAAGCCCAACTCAATTCCTCGGGGAAATCACACAAGTTAATGACTCAAATGAAAGTGAAACTACAAATACAAGGAGTCACAGTGAGTTTCAAAATAGATACAGGGGTGGATACAAGGCCCAATCCCAATTCTCATTTTCACCCCTAGCCCTCATTTTCGAGTGGCAGTGACGAGGGCTAGTGGTGAAATCTTTGGCCCTAAGTATTGGGACAACCCTTTAAGCACATGATACGTCACCACATCCTCGATGGCGTTTACGTAAACACACGCCATGAGTTTGTTACCGGTTTGTGATCGTGACTTTTTGTTGTAGGACTGTTAATATGCAACTTTATTAAGTTTTAATATTTTTTCAGGCGAGAAAGTAACCATGTAGATTCTGAATATGTGGTCATTTTATCCAAATAACACCTGTTTGGAAATCTGCATTTACGTTGTCGGAGATTTGACGAGCCGCTCTGCCGCCTGGCAGAGTGGACCTCTCCTCCGCTGGGAGCGGTAACAAGTGCAGCAACTTACTACAGCCTTAAAACAATGTTGTAACGTAATTAGCGATTTCTTTTTGTTATGCTTGTTATAAAGAAAAGATCTATAATACATTGAAACAACATTAAACAGATAATACATAATTATCCTAATTTTTTAAAATCTTTATTAACAAAGAAAATATTACATTTGTGGTTTTCTTTTGTTGCTTGTGCAGCGTTCGCCACCACCTTGCCGCTGATTCTGGGAGATTTCTCATAACCCTCGTTTTGAAGTGTGCCTCTGAAAAATCTCCGTTTCGAGGGCCAACTAGCCCTTCCCCTTGGCCCTAGCCCTCAGTCAAAAACAAATTGGGACACCACTCGCACTTCACGTGAACACGCAAAACAAGGGCTAGGGCCAAGGGGAGAATTGGGATTCACCGTACAAGTGTCATATCTGAAAAGACATTACCTGATGACAAATAAGCCTAGACTAAGGAAAGTTGTGACAAACCTAGGAAGTGCAGAGGGTAATCTGAACTACAAAGGTTATTTCATAGCCAATACAGAGTGGAGCAAAAATAAGTTTAGGTTCAAACTGAATGTGCTATGCGGGAAAGGCAGTCACCTTCTAGGTAGAGATGTAGCAGTGGCTATTGGCCTAGTCAAGCGCATAGAGGAAATAAGGAGCTCAGAACAGCTTAAAAGTTGTTCTCAAAAGGTACACAAAATAAAACCTGTCAAAATAACACTCAAAGAAGATGCTGAACCATACAGTGTAGCCACAGCCAGATGTGTCTCACTGCCCATGTTCCCAAAAGTAAAACAAATTGGATTGTATGGTAGCCAGTGGAGTGATTAAAGAACCAACCAGAGTGCTGCTGGTTGCTGTACCAAAGAAAAACAAAGAACAGATTAGAATATGTGTTGACCTTAAAAGGTTAAACAAGGCAGTCAAGAGAGAGAAATACATGCTGCTTACACTAGACGATATCTTGCCCAAACTAGCAGGTTCCAAAGTCTATTCCCTGTTAGATGCATTTAGTGGATTCTGGCAGATTCCTTTAGCCACAGAGAGTGCTAAGGATTGCTTGGATTTGGCTTTGTAGCTCATTTCTGGGGTCGATTGTATTCAGCATGTGGATGAACCCAGGCGTTTTCAACTACGGGCACCTTATCTTTGGTGATGTGAAACGCCACCACATCTGGAATGTTTTTCCACTGGAGCCCCTTCTTGTCATATGGGATACTATGGGAAAATGATTCCGCTAATGTTACCTGCGTTTTAGCAGGTGTTTTAGGGCTGCCGCTGTCTTGTGCAACTCGCCGTGCCACACACTTCTCCCACTCGGCTGCCTGCCTCTGTTTGAGATGCTGGAATAAATTATTTGTGCTGCTGCTTTTAGTTGCCACAGACTTTAGACAAACGTTA
>CABFOP010019889.1:2042-12059 GCA_900683385.1 Anoplogaster cornuta
CGCGCATATGTCCTGCGGCGCAGGTGGGGGGGTGGCGTGGTAAATTAGTCTCCTGCCTAACACACAAAATGTAAAAAGTAATAAACTAAAATCCTCACAATTCCGTTAAACAGCAGGGACATGCCTTCGCTGGATCATTTAATGAGAACTGTACATTTGTATTAAGCTTCAGATCCTCTATTTTCATAGATACATTTTGCTAACAAAGACAATTCATCTTATATTTGGGGGAAAATCTGATTACACCTAACACTTTGACCCTCTTTGCTGTGATGAATCGGGCAAGTCATATATGCGGATTTTGATTTATCTTCCTGACCTTTTGTATGCAAAGGAGACACGTTCTGTATAACCATAATGTGACACGTCAGAAAAAGAGGTCAGGCCTGTGAGAAAACAAGCCTCCCTCCTCTCCTCCGCTGACGAGTCTATTGTTTTTCCTTGCAGCGGCTGCTGTTACTATTGCTGAGCACTGGAAGTTTACTGTATGTTTCCAGTAATATAAAATTCCTGCTTTGATTCAAGGCAGCTTTCTAATTCACGCTGTTTTGATTAAACGCAGCCAATTATTGAGATAAGTAAACATATTCAGTTCATCCCACTTGCATTGGAAACAAGCAATTTCATTATAAAGTGATCATTTTAAAAATAGCATCTTTCATTGATGCTTGAAGCAAACAGCCACCCTGAAACTGAAGTTATACTAAGACCAGGACAGTTCAGCCTAGATGTGTGAACATGAGCAAGTCTCTCCCAAAGCTAGAAACAAACCAAGACTCTTCAAAACTCTATGGTTTGATAGAGTCAGTGAATGGTACCCAGTGAGATTTCTATTTTATTTATATGAAATAAACCTCATCTGGGTGTTACATGAATACACTCCAACAAGAATCCATGAATCTAGTTACCCCTTTGTAAGAACCAGTGCTATTTGCCAGCCAGTATGTATGTAGCTAGGAATATGGCCAAGGTGCTTTATTGTTACCAAAAAAAATAAAAAAAAGTGTTATGTGTGTTATGAGATTGTAAGACGTCTGCAGAAATAAAACAGGATTTTAATCTGCTTCCTGGATTACCAAACATACTTAAATTTGAACGTTTCATCTGAAGGATCAGTGATACCTGTATCAAACGATACATAAATTACACTTTCCTCTTATCTTAAATCCCAAATCAGGACCGGATTGAGCAAAGATGTGTGTATGTGTGTGCATGTGTGAGGGGATGGCGGCAAGGGCTTTAAATATTAATACATTTTTTTCTTGCCGTACTTCAAAAAGGCGACGATAATGCAGGGTTCCAAGGAGGCACCTCCTCTCAGAGGAGAGGTCTACGGAGAGAAGGAGAGAGAGAGAGTGTGTCCTGTCATAATTAAACATGCATGGGTGTTTTTTTTCACAGACACTGTTTGTTCCGCTGGCCTGGGTTTTGACAGGACGCCAAAACAAGCCCAGGTGGAACAGGGTGTGCAAACAAGCTTGTGAGTACAGGCATGAAACACACAAATTAGCACCTAGACCAGATGAATATGCAAGTCCTGGGATCAGGGCCAGCAAGTTATCCCATGATCAGAGCACACAGCCAAGTAAGGTGAAAGTCAACAGAAAAACAAAGATGAGGTGTGTGTCTCTCCAGGTAGATTGAACAGATTTTCTTCCATGCGGTTAATCTTTGCATGAGCATATGTGATTAACTGGTGCTTGACTATTTTAAAATGTTATAATTCTTTGAAGCATCGACAGGCAAGTTATTATTTTTAGTTACTGTGACTGTAAAGCCCCTTTCACACATAAGTAACTCAGATCTACAAGAGCTAAGAATGATCAGGGAGAGAAATCAGAATGCATCCAGTAATTGATACAAGACAGGCTGAAACATTGGTCAGCAGGCCACAAACCATTTGTGAATATCAAGGAAAAACAACAACAACAACGCAGAGTATGCTGGGAAGACTGGTGATGGATGTGGTGGGGACTGGTGGAGAAGGAGAGGGGGGGAAATGAGGTTGGAAAAATAGATAGAATAGAGAGAGAAAGAGAAAGGAGACAGGGCAGGGAGTAAAGGAGAGAGAAAGAGACAGATTGAGAAAGAGTGAGTGGTAGGCACTGAGTCCCACAAGAGGAATTGTAAAGTAAAGCTGAGTGAGTGAGCACCACCGGTCCAGGGACATCTCGCAGGTTTTTCCAGGCTGGACACTCGGAGTGCATGTCAGGTCCCCGAGCGCCCGGAGCCGAAGCACTTCCTGACATAAGTAGCCTCCCAAAGATGAACAGCATCACCTCCACTACAGTTAGAAGGTCGAGAAATTGCTCCCACTGCACATGGCCCTCCTTCCCCTTACATCATGTGACCTCTCCTTGTCCGCTTAGAGAGCCTTCCTTCTTCTGCCGGGTCCACCCTGGCCTCTCCAAAAAGGCAGCTTTTACACTTCTTAACTCTTCCACTTGGCGGGACACAGAGACCACTGCAGCACAGCAGACCTTTTTCCACATGAGTTTACCCGTTAAGGCTGCTCTAAAATAAAGCCCTCTTAGTCACACGTGAACTGAGGGTGAATTATGGATGGGCCTCGGTGATGAAGTTGTGGGATATCTTAACGACACCCAACACGTCTCCCCGTGACTCCCCAGTTGCCGCGAATTAACCAGCTCTCGAAAATTAAACCGAGAAAAGAACAACTTCAGTCATCAATAAGTCATCACTGGCAGCTCCAAGTTACCACCAAGCACTTACCGATTGTGTCGTCTGAAGTGATTCCACACATTCCTCTGGGATGGTATACACTCTGGCCCATAGGCTCATATCAACATAGGAATCACCTAATAATAAGCACCAAAAAGCGAGTCTAAAGCCACGGTTTTACTGCAATAGGGATCGGTGAATTATGCATAATAATCTCTGTTTACACCTTTTCCTTAACCTGTGGCTGCTGAATGCTGGCTTAAGGCATGTAATGACACTACTGCTTGATTCACTGCTCCCATAAGGCTTTTTGGAGACTTGTCAACTATTGTCTATTCAACAGAGGATGCGACACACACACACGAAGGAAACACTGAAGGGAAATCTTGATCCTCATCCATTTAGCCACATTAAAAAGTTCAATGGCACTGTCCTGAATAAGTTTGTAGTGTATACTTCAGCACCCCATCCAACATTCATGTCTCCTTTTTATGCTTTTATCACCTTGAATAAGGCAGAGTCAGCCAACCGTGTACTCTCTCCCTTATCTGCCAGTTCCAGGAACATCTACCAGTCCACCGAGGTAAACCAGATCCTATGCTCCATGTCCACAACTTAGCTTTTACCAGTGACACACACTCCAAGGTCTGTTATATGGCTGATTGAAAACAATAAATCTGAATAACATAATAGATTTACAAACTGTCTTCAATAGCAGCTTCTACTATTACAACTTTTTACTAAATGCATTACTAAATGCATCTAATAAATATGATTACTAACATGATAATGTGATTTGGTGTTTTGAATAATATAAAATGTGCAAAAACTAAATAAATAATACATAATAAATAAATAATAAATCATAATAAAGCAGAATAATGTTAAGAGCTGTCATAGAAATGCTACAACTGACCTTATATTACTGTGGGAATTAGAACCTTTCCTGGCAACCCAGAAATGTCCTCAATTTGCTCAATAAAAAAAACAACCTAATGATGACGTTTTTCAGTTTGTATAGTTCAAGCCTGTCCCACATGTGTTTGAATGAAGGAATACCTAGTCTGGAGGTCTCGGTAAAAGAGGTTCGGCTACCGAGTGTGAATAGAGTACAGTAGTCAAGATGATTGAACTCGGCTGTCTTCAGGGAGGGGCGGATACATGTGCTAATCCTAATCAGGACCTGTTCCCTGCCATGTAATGGAGCAGGAACAACCCGAGCTCCACGCTGGACACGCTGAGGCTACATTAGTGAATAATGTTCTCCAGCGTGGGACACCGTTTCTATTACGCACCACATGCAGGAGGAAGAGGAAGCTGTCACTGTGAATTAACCACAAACCATGCCATGCAATCTGTAATTGGAGAAGGAGAAAAAAACGGGAGCGAGCGGAAAGGAGGAAGGTTTTTAAACAATAATTCTCTACTCCACTACATCATTGAGATGGTGTGTTTGAGACATTATGAAGCTTTTAGCAACTGTCAACCTTCAGGATAAAGAATTCTTACACTCCTACTACCGGAGGCTGTTTTATTTACTCATTCTGCGCAGGTCTGTGGTTAGCCTGAAGACGCCTCTATTGGTATTTGTTTGCCGTGAGTGCTGCTGCTGCAGTTTTTGATGAAATGACCAGTTTACAGTAGATTCTATCGACAGCTCTACTGTAAAATCTCCTGGCATCAAAGGTCAAACAGACTATGTTTTCTTATTGTCTCTTTGAGTTCTCTTCCATCTAGAGGAGAGTAAATCTCAGAGCGGAATCACTTTTCTGACAATAATTTATAAATTATGCACTGCTTGTGTTTGGATTGAGAAAGGCTTTCATATCTCTTCCATTAACTCAGATTAAGATTTCATACTGATGCTGGGGTGAATGCTAGCAATATCCCTGTCTCATTTCAATGAAATTTTTATTAGTGCTTTTTTCTGTAGTACACTCCTATTGGGATGTCTGTGAATCTGAAGCTTGGCTTTGGACATGAACTCCCCTCAACCTGCCTGCCAGTGGCTCTGAAGGTTTCAATATTTAATGGGCTCTGGCTAACTCAGCCGTGAGATTCCAGCTGCAGAGATTTAACTCTAATGTAAAAATTGTGAACGGATGAAAACTGGGATGTCATAAGTAATACATCTGTTCCAAGAGGAGGCATGGCTACCATCCACCAAAAAAATAAAAAAAAATAACAGAACAGAGGAAAAGAAAGGCATTTAAGAGTCAAAACAGCACTCTATTATTTCCAAAATGAAAAGGCTTAAAGCTATAGGGCTAAAATATATCAACCCCAATCTCCCAGCCCTTCAATTGACTCCTAATTGTGAGCACTCTTTCCCCCTTTTTGTGCAGCCATCAATAAAACTGGTCCCCTAATGTCATCCGTCTGAAGAAATGGGCATCACACCACTTATGGTTTATAGGCCAAATCCATTTCTTAAAGCATCTCGCCTTTTCCTTTCTCACTATCCTAACGGAATTCAAAGCATTTGGAAAATCTGTCTATTCAGCGCTAGTGTCCTTCCCCAGAACCAAGTGAGGTCAGATGAGATGGCTCTGATGAACTTTCCCATTTCTCCCATCCCTCCAATCTATAGCTTTCTCCCTTGAGCCATATGTTGTCCAGTGCAGTCAAGACTGCTCGTAATGGCCCTGCTAACAATGCACTCTTTGTACTGGATAAGGCAAGGAAAAAGCTGGCAGCCGGGGGGGCAAGAGGCGGAAGAAACACTTTTAGTGCATGCTTATATGTTTTTTTTTCATTCCATTATACAAGTGGACTCTGCTGGAAATATTTGTCTTGACAGTAGTTTAGCATTGCCCCCCACCCCTCCGTGCCCTCCCCTAAAAGATTAAACTATTGAAATTGTTATAAGCACAGATGACCCAATCTTTTGTGCTGTAGAATCTATAACATCTTAAACCAACATTTCTTACCGAACTTTGTTAGCTATTGTACAAACTTTAAAAGATTTTCTAGGGGGAAAGAGAAATTCATGTGACTCTCAAAAGTGCCTACACTCAGTGGAGTATGACTTCTATGGAGGCATAAGCTTCCCTCACACTGTATTTATCGTGTTTTATTACCAATAATAACATTGCTCCTCTGGGAACTCAAGGGTAAGTATGCCCCCTAGCACTCCAGCCCTTTTAGAGACTAACTGAGTGAACTGAATACAGTCCTTGCACTTGCTTACAAGAAAGGAGTGTATTCTTAGGGTATCTTTTGCAGCTGATAAATAAAAAATCACATTAGGCTGTTAGATATCCATATTGTTATATATTATTATCTAATATTCTGGAGATGTAGACATTGAGATCAATGATGGTGCATGTCTAATATATTGGATATATTGTACATCTATATTAGAAAGTCCCCCTACAGCAATACAACTAGACAGGATATAACAAGGCATGCATATTATTGTAGCACTACTGATCCCTGTACACCAGACCATTGCAGTTAGGAAAAGGATGCTGGGACAGTATGCTTCCATGGCATTTAAAAATGTCTGAGGCAAACTATTAAGCGATGATCCCATTTTTTGAATACATCCAAGTGTACTTGCATCTGATTTCATTCCTGAATATCAGCCACGTTACAGTGAATGTTATTGTAGCACGTGAAGAAAAGAAACACTGAATCTCAATTTAGAATAGGTATCATTCACTTGCTGTAGTATGCTACATTAAAAGCATGCAGAAGGGACCTTAGTTTATCGGTGCTATCTAATTAGGATAATGTTGGCATATAAAGGCAGGGGGAGATACAGAGGCCATGCTAGTGAATGTCCAGGTCAGTGTGTAAACACAGCTGATTGCCTGGGACACCCTTGTTATCTAAAAGTCGTTTCCATCATTAACACAGAAGGACACACATCTCCTCTGGGAGTAGACGGACAGCTCCGGGGTTAAAAGGCACATGCTGAACTATCAATAACTTCCACTAATTGTATGCTTTGTAATTAGAAGAATAATCAATTATGAAATTGTTTGTTCTCCCAGTGTCAAAAATAAGGATAGGCCACAACAAAATCTGCATACAGCTATACAATAAAACAATCCGTGCATGTGATTGTAAAACATTATTCATCAATAAATACACTTTATTCTTGTGATGAATTATACAGGGGCTTAATATTATTGTGTTAAAAAAGAACTTGATCATTTGACCTCTACATTGTTGAACTGCAACTGATGCGCTTAATCGTCAGCTGTCACTTCCTATCTTAATTAATCCTAATAGACTATTGATGCGACACAACTGTTAGGCTTTATAATTAGTATTGCAATTTAGACCGGATAATCTAACAGGGCAGCCCAATTACTCCAGAGGAAATAGAAAGCTGTGAGACGATAATTGTGAAACAGTCACTGCACAATGGAAAAAAATCAAGAGCTTTTTCTTTTGAAAGAGAAATCCATGCATACATTAAGCAATAAATGACAAAACACTACCTCAGCTAATCTCATCAGCCATTCAATGTATGAGACACAACTAATTTAATTGATTGCTGCTATCAATAGCAAACAAATCTGCTGGGTTGTCCATGCTCATATAATCTGACCTGATTCCTTCAGCTGTCACTATCTGTGAGAAAGCTGCCATGCTATGCTTTTCTAATTCTGTCAGGCTAGGGCATTTACATGTCTTTGTGTTTCCATATTGATAGGGCAATTAATAAAATATATGTTAATAGGACCTTAATTGTTTTACAACAGTGGTTTGACAAGGCTGTGAGAGAAGAGACTTGTCAGTGATATGAAATCTGTGGCCACTCTGAGCAGCATAGCCCTCAGCCTAACATATGGTCCCCTTTCCAGGCTTTAACTGTAACACATAATAGGAGCCTGCTGTTTATTTTTGAAACATTAGTGATGTCACTCCTCCTTTGTCTCCTCAAGACAATAGCTGCTGTCTCTGCCTCGCAAGGAAGACAGGCATAGTCCCTAAAGATGACATCTACATTTGAATAATAAGCACAAATCCATCACTAAACGGCATTACACATCTCAATTATTCCCAAAGCCAAATTAAGAGTTGCACATTTAGCTATCTGTGTGAAATTATAATGCTGAGAGTTGAATTCTAAAGCAATGCTTGTTTATTCATCCTTGCAAATCAGCCATTTTAAATGAATTAGTAATGGCTTATCTTATAAGGTGAGTTAAATATGCCATGTACTTATGTTATCTATTGGGGAGAAAAATCTTAGATTTAGATCTGAAGTTGTTACAGTTTGCAATTAAAGATGTGTACTTCTGATATTTTGGGGATGTTTTACGCCTGAATATGTCAAAATAATATAACTGAGCTGATTTAAACAGTTTATGCTATGTGATATCACTGGTTATTCGTTACAAGTGTAGATCAGCCTCGGTTTCCGAATTATGTTTATTTATGTTTATTAAACCAGAATTATGTATAACACGCCATGATTTAATTCCTCCAGAGATTGCTCATGAAAGTGCTGTTTCTGGTGGATTAAAAATGAGTCAGTGAGCAGCTAGCATTAACAATACTCTTCCATCAGTGTTTATTTGGAATAGTTTCTGTGGCAGAACAGTGTGTCTCATACAGGGGGATGCCAAGTGATTCATACACAAATGACCTGAGGGAGGCAGCAGTGCAGCGAACAAATGTGAGCACAGTGTCTCACACTCATAGCGCACTTTAAAGGCCATTTACATAGTGAAATCTAATTACCCTAGCACTATGAGAGAGTATTTGATCTCAATCTTAAACAGAGCAGAACATATTATTAAGAAACAAGGGCTTTTCTTAGATGAAGGTGGCTTACTGAACAGAGGAATCAGCTTGTACACAATTCAGCCCTCCTTTTTTAATTATTTTCCAACACAGATGAAAAGGAAAGAACAGTGGTTTATATGTGTCCTGGGAGACAATACGGGCTTTTGAGAAATGAAGACGAAAGAGGGAACTTTGGTGGACAATGGTGGGAGAACAAAGTCTCACTCATTTTGTTGTTTCCGCTTAAAAGAAAATCAAAAGTTCTGAGTGTCCCTCTTATTAAGGATCTTATTTCCAAGCAACGTGGTATTGTTGACATGGAGTGCTAGCATGACAATGATATGATAAGGTAATTACTTAATTAATTAATTAATTAATTAACAGTGTTGTCTTTATTTCTTAAACAAGACCCAAAGTTTACTTAATGATAATGATTCAGAACATTAATAACAACCTGTAATAACAAATGTACAGACCCTTTAACATGAATAGACATAGATAAACATTTCCTGTAGAAAATACTCCAACAAGTTAAGGTACCGTCATACGGTACATATTTTCCACAAAAGGCAGACAAAAAGCAAATAGAAATAACAGTTTTTATAGGTACTTAGTACTTGGGTATAAATCCCAAATCCTTACAAATGACTGATGACATAACATAATCTACTAAATTACTCAAATGCATCAAAATGTTATTAATTACCTAATAACAATAAATTTACTTTCAGATTATTTTGACTAAATCAATTTACACTGTAAATCTTTTTTTTTTAATATCCTCTACAAATATTATCAGCCAAGCTGTATAAAATGCTATTTTGCCCTCATCAATGTATCTTTACCTCATCTTAATAACCAATTCACACACAGTGTATGTTTCAAGTGTCATGGATTACAGTTACAGTTACCAGTTATGTAGCCATTATTGTACTTTCCAATCCTGCTGATAAATGGGATGCAGACCTACAATCACCCTTACAGACCTTTGCAATATCAGGTTGAGTTTCAAAAGAATAGGAAGCAGAACATGGCCGTGAATGTACAGATGCGCTGACTCAGATACTTTTGTGCAGGGAAAAATGTTATTGTTTCTATGTTGGCTATCGCTCCACTGCAACCCATTGTTATAAGATGAGGTACTGTATAAATTGCCTCTCCGAAGAAATACCTTGTTTTCTTATTATCTGCCCACAGGAAGGATAGGCAACTTTAATTTAAAAAGAAAAAGTGTATCTAAATATTGACGTTGATAACGCACAGTGTGCACTCAGGCGTCAGGACTGCCTATGATATGCCGATTTGAAAATAGCTCCCAAAAAGATTGGCATAGACAGTGTGTAGGTTGTGCTAGGTATTACATTACATTACACTTCTTTGAACATTCACCTGTATATATAAAAAATCCAATAAGGTGCTGCTCAGAGAATACTGTGTGCAGTCATGTTTGCTGTTCGCTCTCAATGAGAGGTCTTTGTGCATGATATAATAAATGCACCTTAACAGACTGTGCATTCACTATCATATCCATATAGATTGGTCCATGTGCCTGTGTGTGTTTGTTCTTGTGTGCCTGTGTGTGTGTGTGTG
>CABFOP010020200.1:0-11911 GCA_900683385.1 Anoplogaster cornuta
GACGTGTGCGCTCCCGCTCTCACATGTGTGTGTGTGTGTGTGTGTGTGTGTGTGTGTGTGTGTGTGTGTGTGTGTGTCCATATGTGGATCATTAAAGTGTATCTTCTTCTGCTTCTTCTATAATTCCTGTACTTAATTCCTAAAAAAGATTTTAAAAGACAAGATTTTCAGCAGTAATTCTAAAAAAAATAAAAAATAAAAAATAAAAAAAACAGTCACAGATCAGAACTCTCCTTACCAGCGAAGACCATGGCTTTGGCGGGCTTAAACCCTGGAAGGGCTTCTACCGGATGCTGCTGGTGATAAAGCGTATCACCAATCTGGGCCTCCTTCACGTCCTTCATCCCTGCTATCAGGTAGCCCACTTGGCCTGCATACCTACACATCAGACTCAGAGAGTTACACTAACACACTGGTAATGGTCATTTATATGGACAGTAGGGCAGAAAAAGAAAAAAAGTTTGCACCAAGACCTTATCAGGGTAAACTTCCAAAGTTAATAGGCTGCACAGAGCAGTGCCTATTCCAGGGGAAGACCCACAATAAACTGTAGCCATATCCAACTTTATGAAAGAAAATATAGATAATTTATAAACTCCTGTACGCAATATCAAGGAAATATACTGGCTTATTGTGCCGAAGCAGAAAGCCCCGGTGACACTGCTTTCAGAATAAAAAAGAAAACTAGAAAATATTTCACCCAGTGAAATGTAGAAATTGAAATTCTATTATAAATATCATTATATTTCATATCTTCATTGTCACACAGACAGAATTGAATTGCCAATATGCTAAATCATACTGGGAATCTACTTCAGAAAGTCTGACTCTCTGGCAGTGGCAGAGAAAGATGAATAGTTCATCAGATTTTATTTCACTGGGAGATACCAACTGTCAACTCTAACAGACAAAGATAAGAAACATGAGACGAGGATAAATCCCACGTACAGTCTGTTCGTTGGGTGCTCATCTGGCCGGAGCAGCCCCAGTTCGTTGACCTCATAGGTTTTTCCGAGGTACGCTGACACAATCTTGTCCCCTTTCCGGACTCGGCCTCCAAACACAACAATGTTAGCCACCACTCCTCTATAGTGGTCAAAGTCGGAGTCAAACACCAGGGCTTTAAATGGGTCATCAATGTTAGCTGTGGGTCTGAGAAAGGAAAATAAAAGCACACACAAACATTAATTTCATGTGTCAAACATTTCTCATACGAGAAGTGAAAGTAGCTGAGCCGACTTACGGTGGAATTCTGTTCACGATGGCTTGGAGTACTTGCTCAACATTCGTTCCAAGTTTAGCTGAAATCTTAAGAAGAGGTAAGATCACACATCAAGAGAAAAGTCTGATAATGGAACTTAAAAAGCAGCTTCTGTGTGTCCCAACTCACCCGGATGCATTCTTCACGCGGAATATCAAACACCGTTTCAATCTGTGACTCGACCCTCTCTGGGTCCGCATTTTTCAAATCAATCTGAAAAAGAAAACGTCGGGAGTGAACTGCCAAGTAGCGGTCAACTGGGAAAACATCACGTGTCCAGAAACCAAACCCTGGAAGATCAGAGTATACCTTGTTGATGACAGGGATAATGGTTAACTGAGCCTCAAAAGCCAAGTAGAAGTTGGCCACCGTCTGTGCCTGAATCCCCTTCACATGTCAACAAAACATGAATAGTTACTTTGCAGTCAAGGTGTCTGTCCAAATAAATCAACAAGGACAACCGCTACCAAGTAATCGGGCTGCGTACCTGGTTGGCATCGACAATCAATAGAACGCCTTGGCATGCAGAAATCGATCTAGAGACCTCATAAGTGAAGTCAACGTGACCCTGGAGAGAGGGAAAACATTTGAGTTAAAGACATTCTGTAGCGCATCACACAAACAAATGGCCTTGACAGAAAGATAACCAATAAAATAATTTCCTAAGAACTCTAAATGTGAAAAGAGCATGCCTCATATTATAGACCTGTTTTTCATGTTTCCCTTCTTAAGGTGATGGGCCTATTGTTCACTTTTGCAGGAAGAGGTCATTTTCATGTGTGTTTTATGAGAGAACTGAGGTTGTACAGTTAAAGCTGCAATACGCACATTAGATAAGATAAGATAAGATAAGATAAGATAAGATAAGATAAGATAAGATAATCCTTTATTAGTCCCGCAGTGGGGAAATTTACAGTGTTACAGCAGCAAAGTGTACAGCCCAGATTAAATATAAAAGATAAATTAAAAACAATAAGACAAGCAGTATAAACATGAGAAATAATATACAGAAAATACTATAAAAAGCAAGATACAAAAAATCACTTAAAGACATTATTTCACATTAGAATAACTGAGGAGGCAGTGAACTTACCGGTGTGTCGATGAGGTTCAGGAGGTACTGATGGCCCTGGTGGCTGTACAACAACGAGGCTGTCTGGGCCTTCACTGTTATGCCTCTCTCTCGCTCCACCTGCAGCTTGTCCAGCACCTGTTTGTTCTTCTCAGTCTTTGCTATGGCACCTATTTTTAAATTAAGCCAACAGTTATTAATCTTTGCAAAACTTGAAAGCTCACATTTAAAGAGAGGCCGCATACGTGATCGGGCCTTCAACAACTATTTGGATGGGGGGTTTTTTGTTTTTGTTTTCTTAAATGGTAACGATCACGGACAGACCAGACACTAAAAAACACCCCCCTGAAAGGAGCCTACAATCCGATCTGAGCATTAAAATGAACACATGCTCATTCTACTGCAAAAGATTTATCAATTTCATTTGATCATTTTCATATCTGGCCTACATAACCCCCAACACATGGGCATGCATGTACACTCACGCACACATGCTTCATATCTTTTGTGATGTGTTTTTAATTCATGTCCTTTGTTACTCCGGTAACCACTTCATAATAAAGCTGTTTTGTTGACATAAATATGACTAAAAATAAGGAAAAAGAGCATGTAGAACATAGAGTGGTGAGTAAACATACCTGTTATCTCCAACAGCCTGTCAGCCAAGGTGCTTTTTCCATGGTCAATATGGGCAATAATGCTAAAATTTCTGATTCTCTCCACAGGGAACTTGGACAGGTCGATAACATCCTTCAAAGCAAAAGGAAGAATGCCTACAAATTACTGTGGATAAATAACAATCGCTTAACAACTGCTGACTTTCTACTTAAAATAACAAAACCTTAAAATAGAAGTCAGATTATTCCTCAAGTCAAGTCAATCTTTATTGTCCTCTAGGGGAGATTTGGTTGCAGCCAAGGTTAGAAAACAACGCACACAGTTTGACACATAAGGCATGAATCACCATATAAGACACAGATCACAGGGAAGCAAAACATGAATATGAGATCATGTGGATGAAGGCGGTGTGAGATGGGACTCTGTGATGGTGTCAACTCCACCCCCCTTAATAACTGATAGGTACCAATCCTCTAAAATCAATGATCTCCTTGGATTTGTCACATTTAAATGCAGGAAGGACTCCTCACACCAAGACACAAAGTCTTCCACTTCAGACACATGGTCAAGTTCTTCCTCCTCAAGGAGACTTACTGTGAGTGGTCTGAGGAAGTATGTAAGTATGGCTGTGTTGTGTTTCTGAATTCAAATTCAGCCTTGACCTGATGAGAAAGTAGCAGTGTGACTTTCTGATGAGGAATGACACTCTCTCAGACCAATGGTGTGGTGGAGTTATGAATGAGGTGGAGTGACAACAACTCTTTCCAGTAGTGGGGCATACTCTAAAAGTCATGTGTGAAAACTGAACCAGTACTTTAAATGGCAGTTAGTTACCTTGTCGGTTTGGGTGCTGACCATCTTGGAGCTGCTGGAGAACACGGGCAGATGTTTCCTCCAGGGGTGTCTGAACACTGTATGGGTCATATTATAATTTTGCATCCTCCTTCTGTACATTTTGAACTCTAAAAGTCGTCTTAAAATGGGTGTTTTACACCACCGTTCCATAAGAGAAAATGACATGTTTTCGCTAAGCTAACGTTAGCATCCCATAGTATCCACAAGCTAAATGAAGCTTAACTGTAGAGTTTTCCTGAACTGACGTTAATAAACAGTAGGCTGTGTTGTTGCATTACTGGGCGATTTGTTCAGCTGCAGTAAGCCACTGTCACGACGATACACGACTCATGAAGCTTTAAAATAAATAAAAAGCCCTAGTAATAACCCCACTGCATGAATTACTGGTGCGCTGCCATTTTGGGGTGAAAGGTCACCGGCAAAGATTTCTGGGAAATGTTGTTGAGTTGTAGAACCAGAGAGGATGATAAGAGACGAGAAACTAATCATACACTTCAAGTTTCGCTTGATTCCTTTCAGACCAAATCGCTTCTATTTTGGCTGAGGGTTACTCTTCTCATTTAAAATATCTTTGGACGGCCGGAAGTCCCGCCTACTCAACCTGTCAGAAGAGGGATAAAAATGGGTAGCGGTTGCTATGACAACGAAACTACCTCACACACAAGAACAGATTACTGCTTCTCATCCTTCTGCAGCCAGAGATTATAGGCCTCTATTACCTTAAATAGGTTTCGAAACGATTTAGTTTTATCCAATAATCAATTACATGCTTTATATTTAAGAAATTTAAAGTGACTGATTTTTAAGATAATTACTTGCGTCAGTCTAGAGTCTTAATCATGTACCTTGACTACCCATCTTCACTTTGTAGCTAAGATGTAGCTATGCCCAGGGTGATTTTACCACTAGTTCATTTGCTATAGCAGTACAATCAAATACATTTAAAGGTAGGGTAGGTAATTAATTTTAGAAGCATTTTTTGTTAAATTTGTCGAAATTGTCTTTATATCCCGACAGCAATCAATAAATCAAATCCTCTGAATTTTTTTTTAAAAACAATCCGGTGTCTGTAGCGGTCGCAATACTGTAATAAGGATTGGATGGCGTACCTGCCTGTCAACTTACATTCCCAAACAATGAGACGCGACGGGGTCCGTTACCGGCCTCACACCATCCCCCAAGTGACACCGGGCAAGCGGTCTTCCATACGCCACATTTCCCATGCACTTTGTTTTTATTGTTAAAGGAATAGCATGTTTTATCTCTTAATAGCATCACAGATTACATTTTTTCTTTCTAGAGTTGAACTGAACTGCCTGAGATCATAGGAGAAAGATGTTTCAATAATATTTTATTGCCCCCATCTGAAATTTTCAATCAATTTTGAAAAGATATCTAGACATGCCAAACTGCGCCTGCATAGCTTGTTTTTCCAACTAGTAAATGCCTCATATCAATCAATATTGATTCCTGTCAGCCCACAGTCTTTCTACAGCAGATCAGGATCAACTGTGGAGTTTGGGGAGGAGAAGACCTCACACTGGGGTTTGTACAGCCCTTGAGTGGTGGGCAGATCAGGCCAGAAAATGAATCATCAGCTAGCTTTGCATTGCAGCACAGTGCCATGGGGCTCTGTGTAGGGTTCTAGGCCAACTAATCTCAACAACTTACTATAGGTAGATTGCATTGTTTTCAGTTAGTGAGATAATATTAGCTATATATTAGCTATATATATATATATTAGCTATAGCTATATATTAGCTACCGTCTCTCTTACCCCTTACCCTTTTCATCGGGCTTCAGTCTAACATTACTAGAAAAACTGGGGCTCTTTGGCTCTGCCCATTGAGATTTAGACCAATGAGATTATTTCTGCCCCCAGAAGCTCTGCCTCAAAACCACAAACTGTCCCCAGAAAATCACTTTTATCGTCTTTATTAATTCTTGAATGCACAAGACTCGCTGGTTGGAAGCCTAGCCAGGGTAACTTTAAGGCAATATTTCACTTTGTTATAATATTTTCATTCAACCACCAACATTATGTCAACTACTGAGCATGAATTCATGTTTTTTCTTTAGTTGGTATATGCATAAAAGTGTGTTTTTTTTAAGCCAAACCGAAAGGAAAAAAAGTTAGTAAGTGACATCACTACTGATCAATGGAGTCATGTGGTCGCTTGACTGCTCAGGAACTCTGAGATATTAAAACTATAAATATCTAATCAAAGAGAAAAAGTGCATTAACTGGAAGTGGTTATCATTGTTACCACCCAACAGATGCACAAACTAGATGTTAAGAATTTAAATATGTGTTTATTAGAAACATTGTGTACTGAATCAAGCATACACTTTCTGGGCAATAATTGTATCTGGAATGTCTTCAGCAGGATTCTGGAGAAAAGGTGACTTAAAAATGAAGAAATCAATTCTACAACAATTTGTTCAAAAAATGAGTGATAGATTATCAACTTCATGCAATGTTTCTTTTGACAATCAAAGTAAGCTAAAATATTGACATTAATTGAAATTGTGTTATCTTATGAAATAACAGTAGAATACTATGTGTGGCTACAGATATGGAGCTGAGGCTTATTTGACTTGACCCAATATAGCCATGGCAGATATTATATATGGTGCGGAAGCTGTCTTGTTGTTTCATCTCTCTGATAGTGGTCATGAATATCTCCATCTATTATTAACACCCTCTGGATGTTCCTACTTGTGTTTACACTATCTGACATTGCCATGGAATTGAGCATGTTGACTGTATGGATGTTTTATGACACTATAGGAAAATGCATCAGTAATAGAAAGAGTTCATATTGACTTTTACCTTCTGTGCACATTTAAACATTAGATGTTTTCTTCTCCATACAATTCCCAATGCACAAAAGCACTCTCATTCAGTAAAATGTAGTTTTCTTGTTTCTTTCTTGTTTGACACTGAACACAATATACTGTATATGGTCTATTAGATTTTAGTTGCATCCTAAAACTTGTGGATATTTTCCTCAATCAAACAATGGGTTAACAGACTGTGGTATTATGTGTCTTTCCAGTTAAGATCAGCTACATTGGTTGAATCTATTAGCTTTCAGCTTGAAATGCTTATGCCAACCACTTAGATCATGTTTGTGTCCTTTGAATTGGCTGACTAGCAGCTTTCTATCTGGCAACCCCTGTGTAATACCACACCCATTCAGTGTGTGATTCAGAATTTGGTCTACTCGCGATATTCCTTTAATGTTACAATGATTTTCAATGAATATGCCACATTTTGAGTTATTGCAAAGTTTTGGTGAGTAGAACAATCAATCTGCAGAAGAATATAAATCAGATGAGACTCTACGTATCCATAACATTCAGATGGCACAACCATAATCCAGCCCCAAACCTCAGCTTCATTCTCTCACTTCAGGCCTACTATACCAATGACATGCCAACTGGTAGAGAAATGTATCAAAGAAACTTGAACACATGATTTATTAAAGTTCATAATAGCACAAAACTGTCCTATTTCTAGTATACTACTCTTCTATCCATAAATGATTAAAAAAAATAGCATGAGGGATTATAAAATGTGGTAGAAAAAGTTTGCTTCATGTCAGCCGTTGGCTATGGATAATGTTAGAACCAAAATATTAATGGCTGATATGTTTATTGTTGTCACAGAGCTCCACACCATTGAATGTACAGTGTCCTCCAGAATTATTAGCACCTTTGGTAAGGATGAGCCAAAAAAAGGCTGAAAAATAACAAACAGGTTCATCTAAAGACTGTAAGTTTTAACATTGTCTGCATTCATAGCCAGACAGTAGAGGTTATGCATTTTCAAGTGACATGTAGCAATTACAGTAGCACACCGAATTATGCAAAGTGTGATTTTTTCTTGATTACTGACACTACTACAGTATACAATACTCCTCTAAAAAAATAGATATATTTTTTGGAAGTAAATTCCCTCTATAAATCTGAGATTGTTGTGTTTGGTCCACCAAAGGCAGCTTCTGAAATGTATGATTACATTGGCAACATGGCCAAACATGTCAAATCAGTCATTTTCAATTCTGGTCTAACGTTAGAGAAACAAGTCCAATTCTTTTTACCAGCTAAGAAATACTTATTAGATCATTTCTATTAACTACAGTAGATAATTTTTATCACTGAGTCTGTACTCTGGACTCAGTCAGAAAACCCTGTCCTGTCTCCAACTTATTCAAGAGCGCAATCTTTATTAAACAGCTAGAAAAGTGAAACCAGCCTGAAATCAAAAGGTGACATTTAGGGCTCCTAAACTCTGCAATAACCTGCCCGAGGAGATAAGAGCTGCTACATCTGTGGCCTCTTTTAAGATGCTATTGATTTTATGTGGTGTACTTTCTCATCTGTTTTGTCGCATTTCATTTTCCTTCTATTCATGTTTATTATTTTTTATTGTAAACTCTTTATTTTATAAACTTGTGTTTTTTTAGTTTATTTATTATTAAAGTTTATTATTTAATATTACTTACTGTACTGCTTTTAGCACTCCAACATATGCTTCCTTTACAGTATTAGTATTTGAGTATTTGAAGTGAGTTTTCTTTCTTCCTTTCTTTCTTTCTCTGTTATTTATTTTTGACATCCTTTTTGGCTCCAAGTGTTTCAACAATTCTGGAGGTCAGTGTGTCAGTACAGCCCCATACCTATAGTCACAGACGATAAAACAACTTCTATAATTTAACACAATATTGTACAAGTGTATTTTTGCATTGGCTTGGACAGAAAGAGTCAGGCCACTGTTAGATGGCAAATAAACATCATATAATCAGTTCCCCCCACCCCCAAAAATGAATGATATTATGCAATATCAAGAGGAGAGAGTGCATTAACCAGTAGAATTCAACACATTTAGAAAGAACCTTAAATAACATTTGTGTGTTAATGCTTATGTGTTTAGTCTCCATTTGATCTGTATGTAGCCACGTAACTGGAACCATACGTTCAAGGAAATAAGCACTCTAATAGAAGTCATCACATAATATGTCACCAAGAAACCATGAATATAAATATACATACACATTTACAAAAGCCAGGTTTTTCAAAAGTGCTGCAGACAGTGGTGTAGAAAACAGGAGAGGATAGAGGATCACAACACGATCCAGGACGCGACTCTGGAAAGCTTTGTGTAAGCAGTTGCTGGAAGTATTTGGTACATCTTTTAGTCCACAAACCAGAACCATTGAAGCTGGCCTAGTTAGATGGGACCATATCTTTTATGACTGGTTCTCTGTTTAAGTAGGTGGCCCAGTAGACTAAGTTGAAGGAGCCGAAGAGAACTGGAAACATAACCCTTGACAACCGATCAATTTTGCTAACGCTGTTGAATGTCTTCTTGCTTTCCTGGGCTTTGCTGTCTGCTTTGGCCTTGTTGGGCTCCGAGGCACCGCCTTTGGCAATGGTCGGAAGCATGGTGGAGTCCTTGGTGATATTAGGCGCATAGTTGGCTACTGCTACAGCATAGGCGTTGTTCTTCTTGACGACAGATGCCCTCTCTTTTTTCTGTTGAGAGACCAAAAGGATTAGGAGCAGTGTAAACGTTTAAAAGGACAGAGAGGCAACTCATCTAGTCCTGATTAAAAATACATTACTTAGTAATGTATTTATGATACTTATGAGAGTGCTGTAATAATACTGGATGGGATCTGGTAATGGATCAAGCTAAATAGATGGAAATGAAGGGCAGCACATTATTGATTTTCCATCAAGCCAAACACATCAACATTTTGACAACATTTTGACAAATGAGCATGAGAAAAGAGGCTGTCGTATAGGATATAATTATTGTTTTCAGAACATTTAATAAAACATAATACAAACATCATGCCTTTCTTAGAGCACCATAATTTGATTTAAATCACATAGAAGAGTTACAGGAGTTCACTCACAATGGCAATATGGCATTAATAACAAATTGCGTGCAGAGTGATCAATCATTTCTTTGACCAAATTGTATTCGTTTTTATTCCATCTTAGCCGAGTATTACTATTGTAATAGTATTAGAGTATATTCAATTAGTAGACCTGTCTTCATCTGTTAAATGTACAGGTTTTTATTTAGTTTGTTTTTACTTAGCTTTTGGTATGTCTTGGTCTTATATAATCACATTTCCCATTACAGTTATGTCTGACAGCTTCTATTATCACAGCTGTACACATTTAGACACTGAGTAACTTCCCTGGAGCAGTTTAGGGGTTAAGTGCTTTTAGCTAAAGTACAGCACTTCATAGTTATTCATGAGGAGAGTGCAATGCTGTGTGGGGCGTCCGGGTGGCTCAGCTAAAGCTAAAGCTAAAGTGTGTACCACGTAGCAATGGGGTTGAATCCAGCCTAGGACCTTTCGCACAGGTCATTACCCTCTGTCTCCCCCAGTCTTTCCTGTCTCTCTGTACTGTCAACTATCCAACAAAGGCAAAAATGACCAAAAAACAATCATAAAAAATAAGTAAAGTCATCATTGGCAATTTTCCTGTCACTTTCAGGCCTAAACCAAATTTTCTCTCTAGTACTGGAATTCTAATGAGTAGTCTTCCTATCCGAAGCTTGCCTGTCACGACTACCACGTCCCATGGCTTACAATACACAGAAAGAATTGAACAGATTGGAGTTTAATGGAGAAGAATTTGATCATGGCTGTTTTTCCGGAGTTGTTTGATGTGTCACAAAATTCCTATCGGCATATCAATAAAAAAAAGCTTTATTTATTTATTCAAGTGTTATTGCCCACGTTTACAGGTTATCCAGGTTCAAACTAGCCATACTAGCCTATAGCTATCTAAGCTAGTTAGCTACTAACCATCCAAGATCATGAATACCATGGTCATGAATGAATGAAAATTGCCATAGGCCTATACTTTTTTTTTATAGCTCCTTCTTTGTCATTCAAGTTTGCCAGTTAGCTAGCTTACACTCTAAAATAACTATTCTGTGGTTCTTTGGCTCCGGCCATTGAGGTTTAACTCAAGCAATGAGATTATTTCTGCCTCCTAATCAGCTCTGCCTCTGACATTTTTTTGTAGAACTAAAACTCCAATCTGCAAGAATTGCCTCCTTTAACACACAATGCTCTGAACTCTCTCTAAAAATAGAAACTGTAAGAAGTAGTGTTCTTTTCTCCATTACCTTTTCATTCACAACACTCTTCCCATCCCAAGCCCAGCCACGCTTTGTGAAGTAATTGACAGTGGCAAACTCAATCAAAGCAGAGAAGACAAAGGCGTAGCAGACAGCGATGAACCAGTCCATGGCGGTGGCATAAGCAACCTTGGGAAGGGAGTTCCGCGCGCTTATACTCAGCGTTGTCATTGTCAGGACAGTGGTTACACCTGAAAATTAAGACAAACGAAATAGTGTATAGTTTGACAAGACAATCTCCATAGTGACAGTTCAGCTACAGTGATGTTCATAAGGAAAGGGGCTACGTTAATGTGGCAGACTGGGGGGAGGGTGGGGGTGAGGCTTAGGCTGGATCCAGGAGAGAGTTGAGTCAGTGGACTGACTCTCCCTGGATCCAATACCGGCTGTGGCCAATTGCAGCCGGGCCCTTTTAACCTGTGTGTGTGACTGTGAGAGGGGAGCGTGCGTCAGTGTGAGCCAGTGGAACCAGTGGCGGCGGCCGACCGAGGTCCACAGAAGACACAGCCAGGGGCCGCTTGCAAGAGCCAGTCAGTCGGGGTTGGAGCTGGTATGTTCCTGGAAGCCTGTCAGACTGGCCGGCTTTGGGTGCTCTGCGGCTGGCTCGCCAGGAGAGACAGAGGCGCGTCAGCCAATCGAGACGGCGCTGAGTGCGTCAGTCAAGATCAGGCCGGATTTTATTGCTGTCTGCAAATAAAAACGGTCTGCTGGCCCGTTGACTCTGCCCTCCTGCCTTGTCTCTGTCTGTCACGGCCCCGGTAGTAGCATGCATTGCTACAGTTAAATTTGGGGTAACCTCCTTCTCAGGTGTTTATATGTTATACTCTCCCCCACAGAGCCCCATTTTTTTATTGCCTTCTCTGATTTTGTGTTTCACTGGGGAAATTAAATAATGTAATGAAGCAGGAAGAACAAGGGGAAGACAAGGAGC
>CABFOP010020201.1:0-10795 GCA_900683385.1 Anoplogaster cornuta
GGGTCACGATGTGTGTCGCGCGCGCGTTGAGGGTGGGGGGGGGGTGGGGTGGATTGGATGCTGTTGCGATTTTGCAAAGATGGAGTGGGTGGACAGGAAGAGGAGGGGATAAAGTAGGTGCTTTAAGATTATGAATGGTGAATCTTTTAAGACTCCGCAGGGGGTCTTCTCCTCCGTGGCGTTCAGGGGACAGATGTAATATGAGGGCCTCTCAGCTCAATCCGAGAAGCATAATCGAAGAGCGAGGATGCACTTTCTCGGTTACGGTAACGCTAACGATGAGCTAACGACCGCACTACCGTTAAACCACCCTGACCGAAACATTCTGCGACCGGTAGTCCGGGGGGTGAAAAGTGACTGACTGGTGCAGCGCCGGCGAGCCACGTCTCTTCCTGCCAACTCCACTGTAAAACCTGTGATTCACTTCGCGGCTCGGAGCCCATCAGGGACTCGTCAGACCGCGTTGCCAAAGACTGTCCTGCTTGACGGACAACGCTTGGAACGGTGTAGTAATGCAGTAATGACAGACACATAAACAAACTATCTTCTCTCTCTCTCTCTCTCTCTCTCTCTCTCTCTCACACACACACACACACACACACACACACACACACACACGCTCGCCGACATATATATATGTCACCGCACGCACAAAGATCCCCGCGGCATTCGCTCACCAATCTTCTTTTACAATCTGGAGTCGGGCTTTACATAAAAATGAGAGGGGCAGATGATTTTTCAGTTCGCATATCTTGTGGCTTTTTTAAAGAAGAAAAAAAGGAGAAGAAAAGGAGGGAAAAAAAGTCATTTGGAGTCAGAGAGCATATCTCTTAAACAGCTGTGGGGTCGGAGCCAAGACGAAGCACAAACTGATCATATTTTCCCCTCGCCTTCACTCTTCCCGTTGCTTCCAGCTTTGACACCTGCTTATGCAATCTACTGCAGTAAGGTGGCCATATGCTCGCGGCTCGGAGGAGTTGAGTGAACACTCGCAGACAGCCTCGGTAATGAGACTGAGGAAGGCTTGAAGCTCCGGCTCGCTTGTGATCTCTTTATCGGTTTACATCTCAGGTAGCTTCTCAAAACTGTAGATAATGAATCTGCTGATGACTCAATAACAGACGGGCCAAATGTGCTCAGTTGTGCTTCTTGGCTGATTGTGTGGGGATCAATTTTCCAATGTTCTGTACTGAATGAGCGGACGGTTACCTACAGGATCTGTCCTGCGTGATTTGAGTTTCCATTTAGACGTCATTCCAGACAAAAACAACACAAGAAAGGATCCAAACACCGAGTAGATCATTAGGTTGTTACTGAATGCTCTGACCATAGTGAGCTTGTTCTTTAATGTAGTAACAATACAAGAGAGTATTTTGTATCTTGTGCCTGTTATATCACCATCATACCTATAATAATGATGACGAATGCCCTCATTATGGATTTTAATAACGCACTGTCTGAAAAATGTCCTTCAAAATAATGTCCTATTAAAAAGGAGAAGCACAAAACAAGAATGATCACCTTCTAGCTCCCTGGTCATCATAAGGCTATGGGAATTATCAGTGCCGTTGGAAAACATATTTGGCCAATCAAATTTAAGTACCATTAGGAGTCTAGGAAAGAATCTTGGAAAAGCAAGATGCCCAAACACAAAGTTTACACAATGTGCTTGTAATTGTCTGAGCACCTGATCCTGTGTGAACCAGTATCTGTAGTGATGCGTCATTAGCCAACAACACCTACTGAGCCAAACCTCCTCTTCTCCTGTCTCACTTTTATGAACCCTCTTAAGACCTTTGAGCATCAGAAACATTGGATTATATAAAGATCCTGTAGCTGCATAACACCGTCAAGGACAAAACTCATACTATAAATATCTTTGTATTCAGTGTGGGTATAATGTCTGTCAGTTGTATGCAAAGTGGCACTAGTGACCTACATACAGTGATAAAAGGCTTCAATAATAACAATCCTAAAACTCACAAGGATGTGCAAGTGTTAGATTTTAGGTGCATGTCTGGAATATTTATAATTTGGACTGCGCCGTGACTTTCTGACCGCAATAACTTGACAGCAAACAAGTTTCAAATTTAAAAAAAAATGTGTGTTTGCTCTCCAGATAATGTGGCCAGTAATTTGTCAAAATCTTGCATAGCTTCCAAGGTATACTGATTGTTGTAATGCCAAGCTGTAATGTTAATCCCCTAAGCATATGTAGAACCAGAGACATGGCTTAGATCTAATTTCTCAAACCCATTTCATCACATGGAATATAATTAACCAAGAAAGTATCTTTTGGACACTACTGCGTTTTGTCTTTAGTGTGCAGTTTGCTTACAAATAGCCAGTTTGCAATCAACAAACCCATAGGCTATTAAACTTGAAGCGGAAATAATTACATCTTAGGAAATGGCTGCATACTTTCTGCTTGGGCCACCACACCATTGCTAGTAGGTGATACCCTGATTAAAACCACCTCCGACGTGAGAACAGGCTCTACCCTTGGGACAAACTAAAATAATTTTCTCTCCTCCAGGTTTCTAAAAAGAGAATAAAACAAATTGCCCTGTAATTCAACTCCATTTAGTTTAATATGTTCAAACAAAGAACACCCACAAAAGTCAAACGCTGGCCTGAGACCAGCCTTAAAAATATCTCTCCTTTCAGCTCTTAATTCCTTAAGCACCTCTCTATCATACATGGCTATTTTATGGTTTTTCTAGGGTTACGAGAATAGCATTATTACACCCATTGTCAGGTCACTGTGGCTCTTACCCTTGCACTGCTTACTGCTGCTTACGTGTAAGGTTGATGATAAAAAGAAAATAGAAAAATGCAAACTTTTCTACTGATGTGCTCATTGAAAGTCAAGCTAGACAGCAGTGTCAGCTAAATGTCTGAAATGGAATCATTAAAAGCCTCTAATCCCTGATTCCTATTATAAGCATGACAAATAGTTTTTAAAATGGTCAATAAAGAGATCGGACATTGTCCACATGGGTTATCATCATTATCTAGCAATAAGATCTGCTTGTCAAAGAAACTCAAAAGTGAGGAAGAGATGGATCCCATTTTCTAATGGCTCCTCAGTTAATAGTCATCTTCGACCTGCAGGCAAACAGTTCGCAGGCTGTTCTACTTAGCAAGCATTCCCCATGCAGACATCAGAGAGAGGCTATTGTCTTCTAAGCTATTTTTCCACTGAGCTCAAAAGGTATCTGCTCGGATCCTCATGTCATAACGTAATGACCTCTACTCATTAACCTGATGCTCAGGGATACCGAGGGAGGAAAATCACCTCACAGTTGGAGGCACGATTCATGCATCTCCAACAATGTACAATATGAAGAACTGAAGCCGATTTTCCTTTATTAAGTGAACCATTCAAATGAATCCAACCACTGTTAAAGAAAAAGTGCGCAAGTAGCTGTTTCACCGACTTCGCCCATGGCTCTGGCCAAGCATACAAAGCCAATATGGTAGTTCTGGTCCATTAAAAAAATATACATTCATAAACAAATCCAATGAACGACAAATAATAAATGTCTGGCCTTTAGGCATTTGGACATTAAAGGTTAGACTGTTCCTTTTAATAATACTAAATGAAAGTAGGACCCACAGTATGCTTCCAATTACATCCATGTATATCCAGGTAAGGTAAGTCTCAGGCACCCAGCTGAGATATCCAAACACAGGAGCAAACAACTGAGCAAAGGATGAAACTAAAAAAAAAACCATTATCACCCCAACACAGCAGAGAGTGAACTCAATCAGAAAGACACTCCTGTTTAAATGATGGAGACATCTTCAAGCAGTGACATTTCCCAGACGAATGCCATAATAAAAGTTATTATTATATTATTATTATACATACTGACTGTAGAGTGTATAAAAGTGTATATACATGTAAAACTAATTCACACCATTGTCACCCCGACCCAGAGGAGAAGGAACTCAATATGGCCGCCGTACCTCAAAGACTTCCTCATCCAGGATTCTGGTGCCAAAGACGGTGATGCCCTCCGTGTTGATGACGGCCTGATCACTTCTGCCGAGCGGCCGGATCACCTTCTTCTTACAGTCCACGATGATGGTGACGCTCTTCTTCTCCACGCTAATGGCGACACGATGCCACCTGCACAGCACAAGAGCGGAAGCGGGACGTCAGTAAGACAACCGAGACACCGCTTTAATAAAAACCTTTGACTTCCCATCCTGAATTGATGTTTGTGATATTTCGAGGAAATGTAAAGAAACCTTTTGTAGCCCCGTGGTTTTGAAATTAAGCTTTTATACGCTTTTCAAACAATCTCTCTGAGCGCCTTTTTAAATGAGGCTTCTGGAGAGAGAATATTTTGATGGCAGAATCAAAACTGTATGAGAATCGATCTACTGAAAGTTGAGGGTAAAACCTGAGTGCAAGTTGAAGGTATTGGGAACAAGCAGGATACTGTTGATTGTAACTTTATTGTTTATATACACGTATAATGTTTTGTTTCTATAATAATCACGGTGAAAGAATCCCATATGGAATCATTTCTGTTCCTATTTGTTCAAATGCATGAGGCAACTTCAAGAGATGTTTCATATTAACTTCTTTGGACAGCTGTGTGACTTATGAAGATCCAACTCAATACTGCACGTCAGTTCCACAGTCCACTGCTGTAAATAATCTAGCGGAGAGAAGACTGTCATCACAATGTTGCCAATAATCGATCTGCCATTACTGTCTGACTTGTTCCATATGGCGTTAATGACTGAACAAACATAGATGAGATGATGAGAATAAATCAGCAGTGGTATGTGTCAGTTCACTGGGCGAGAAGGACTAAGTACATGTTTGAGTGCATGAGAAAATAAATGTTGTTTAGATACAATACAACCTATAAACGAGAACCTGTAAATCAAATTGTTCAACATATCCATTAAAGTGCGCAGCTTAGATGTTGAGCCAAACATATGAACTGAATGAGATATATTAGTTTAGACAAACAGACAACAATGCAGGTGTAAGAGTGCTGCTGTCCTAAAATCACAATGAACTACAATCAATTTTTATTTTTTATTTTTTCCAGATATTTATTTATTTTATTTTATTTATTTGCACCATAAAACAAGAACATAGAAATGATACAAAATAAAACAGAAAAACAGGTGCCGGAGAGGTTTGAAACCCAAGTGGGCTTATAAAAATACTTAGTATAATGCAATAGAAAATAAATAATAAGATATAGTACTATAATGTATACAATACAACGGAGTTAGCAAACAAAAAAAGGGTCAAAACAAATTATACGTGTAAATGCATGTGTATGTGTCTACATGACTAGACCAAGTTACATAGAGAAGGCTATTGGGAGGCTTGATTCATCAGACTGGCCTCCAATCTGCACTTAAAATGACTAAGAGATGATGATGATGATTTGGCTGTATGATGGTGAGCATTCCAGAGTATGAAAAATGCCTATTAGTTCATCTGACTTCACAACTGGCTACCAGTGCACTCACCCACCCTACGGTTCAGAGGAGGTAAAAGGCCCTCCTTCCGAAGGACCGCTCGATCACTTACTTGCCATCGGCGAGGTTGACGGAGCGGAACAGGGGGTACTCCTCGGGGGACGGCTTGCCATGCTGGTCCTCGTACAGGAAGACGGGGGCCCGGCCCACCTCCACGCCCAGCTGCTGGATGCCCTGCTGGTTGTACACGGACAGCAGGAAGGACTGGAGGCCAGCTTTGGGCTTGACGGTAAACAGGATGGAGAAGTCCTCGGGGAAAACTCCTCCTGGAGAGTGAGATGGACAGCGGGAGAGGTCGGGTGGGTTTGTTATTTAGGACCGGTGGTGCAGTTACAAGACTTCACACCCGTACAGTTACAGTATGGGAACTGCCCAGTACAACCGCAGTCTGAGCAGTTGGGAGTTACATCCCTATAGGTCAAGAGCACTTTGACAATAGTTTTCTTCATCTCCCAGAATGCTGGAAAGAATGTTACTTCCCTACTCATATTTTCAACAATGGTGTGGAGATTGAAACTGGTGACTTTCCAGTCCTAATCCTGCGTCTCTGAGCTTTTGATTGGTACCACCCTGATGAATATATGTGATGACTCCCATCTGAACTTCAAGACGTAATCAAGTCTGAAGTGAGTAATCTTATCGCTACTCTATGTACCTTCTGTACCATCTATATTAAATGTACCCAATTCTTGTGTGTTAGCTCATGAAAACTGCAGTTCTCCATTAATGGACTGCAAACGGTCATTACATCTGTGATTGTGTTGTAATTAGTTAATTGAATAATGTGTACTGACTCCTAAACTTTCTCTTTTCACATAAAGCTCACAAGTCTAGACAACACTTTAATAAGGAAACTGGAACAGAGGGTGGCGCACCCTGAAGGGAGTAGAGAGTGATTCTGTAGCCACACTCAGTTTACGACGCCTGTAAATAGAACGACTCAAACAAATGTCATTCTTTAACCATTAATAAAGTTTGGTTAGGCTGTTGCTGATCAAATAAAAGTCAAATTATTCTGACTGAGGACATTTTCTTTTTTCCACCCCTCTAGCTCAACCATATGCTTCAAATCTCCATTCCTAAAACTGCAATGTAGGTAATCTAAAAGTAAATAGATTATTATTATTAGATTATAGATTATTAGATTATTTACTCATTACTAATATCTCGTAGTATTTTGTGCTTTAATTTTTTCCAGCCAAATTGTAAGAGATCCAACATATGACAGAGTAGGACTCTATGTACAGTATATGCTCCAGCAATAAATTGTTAGCAGGCCTCCAGTGGATATGAAGTTTTATTGTCCTATATTGTCTTCTAAGGTAGTGTGCTTTAAGTACAGCATGTTCCATGTTCCATGTTCCATCTTGGAAACTATCAGCACATGGCATGGATTGGAACTTGACAAATAGCCCATTCATATCTGTCAACAGCTTAATGCTTCTTTACAGCGCTGAGTAATGGCAGAGTTCCTGTGCTCTCCAGTTTATTATCAAATCGTTGGATTAGCTGGTGAGTCGTACGCAGTAGAGACAGTAGCAACCCTATGGACATATTATCAAACAGCTCTTTGCTTCTCTGAGTGGACTCCGTCCTAAAACAATAAATAGGGGTTTATTTCTCACAAACAGACGGGCATCAAAGCTGTGAGTCCGAAAATGTGCATTCAATATGAAAACCATCTGGATCAGCCGAATGCACCATACTTAAGGCTGCCAACAATCAAAGCTGAGGAAAGTCACTTCTTTTTTTTGTGACCAGATCAGTCCACAAAATTTGACCCGTTGTAATAAATTGCGGGTATTCCACAAATATCACATAACTGAAACGTGGGTGTTTTTCAGTTTACGTGGTCTATTACAGTATGTGTTGAGTTTGTGTTGAGACATTACTACTATCTACTTTGGGACAAAAGTGAGCTCATTGCTCATATTAAAACCCACAAAAGATTAATCTTTAAAATATAACTATTTTTGCAATTAGAGTACTATGGACAGTAAATAGTCTCATCAGTGAGTTTCACCTTCATCCCAGCAATCAAAGACATCTCATTTTCGAATCAAACTCTTCATACATGTATGTTAAAGCTGCACTGGCTTATTAGCTGACGTTTGCATGACGTCTGGGTACATTTGTTTCGATGCCATTTGGAGCCGCCAACATATGAAGTTGCCTGTAGTGCAATATGACCATCTGCATGTGGGTGCTGAGGAGCAGCGTTACCTGGGAAGAGCTGTTTGGTGGGAGCGCTGATCTGGGCCTGTTTTCCCACTCGGTAGGCGACGTCGGGTTTGGATCCTCTCCGGACTGTGCAGAAACCTGTTGTTTTCCGTACACCTTCGGGAGAGCTTTGGAAGTCTAGCACCTTGAGTACATCCACTGGTTCAGCTGATGGAGACAAGAGAAAGAACTGGTAAGATTCTGCAATGAGAGCACATGGGCAGCAAAAAGGCGGCCATTGAGCTGCACTGATATACATGAAGATCCTAAAATATTAGATTAGATTAGATTAGATTCAACTTTATTGTCATTGCACAAAGTACAAGTACTGGGACAACGAAATGCACAATATATATATACAAATATACAATACATACAACATTCATATACACAGATAATGATGAGTGTGTATGAGTACTGTATGTCCCTCTGGGGTTTAAGTACACAACGCTTTAACAATAGTGTATTACTGTACAGAAAGAAAGAGCCGACTGTAATTTTACAATATAAGTGTCGCTCAGCAGTTAATGGAAAATCTAATAGGACTCGGCACTCTGATGACACATCAACATCTACACCCATTACTCCCTTTGCCTGGTCGGCGACTGTTGGCCAAATCTGTCAGCTCAACCAGTTGTTCTTTTACGAGCTACCATTGCAGTGGAGCAGTAAAAATGTTAGGAACCGTTCAGCAGACATAATTGCCCCCACCCCCCTCCGACGCCTCCCACTCCAAACCCCAACACAGGGATGATAAAACCCCACTGCTGCTCACTCACTGGGTCTTCGGAGTACTACTGGAGCGCCACGACTGAGCCCCTTTCTATCAATGGGACTGGAAGTGTGTCTTCTATCTGCATTCCTGGAACTCATTGCCCTCAGTCGCTTTCTCCGCTAACCCGCTAACCCGCTAACCCGCTAACCCTCCCTCTCTCTCTCTCCCACCGCCCTGAGGCACACCGTCATTTACATGGTGATTATGGGGGGGAATTCGAGAGAGCCTAATAAGGTATGTTTAAAGTGCAACGTACTCGGTGAAAAAACGTCACCGCTGATTTAATGAGCGCCGCCCGGGTCCTACCTAAGCCGCCGTAAAAATAGAAGAGGAGAGCCATTTATTTAAAGGTCATCGCGGCTGCGGTGACGGGCAGAATAAGTGGATGTCGACCATCTGAGGACAGTTCATGAAAAAAAAGTGGTGGTTTGAAGAAATCCTTTGGGGCTATAGGGTTCGTTCTGTGACAGCGTCGCTCGGAGAGTGGGACTCGCCTGTACTCGTCAGTTTCTATATAAGTAAATCCACTAATTTCACAATAAAATGCATCAGAACAACTCACACAGGCTTTTGCAACTATTTTAAATCTGTTTTTCCTATTAGAGGAAGGCTCTGATATTGTCGTTAAGGTAAATCAGAGAGCGATATAAAGGCTGTTTATGAGTGTTTTTGTTTCCCCATAAATTCCCCATAAATCTACAAACTGGAGAGGTGTAATTTCACCTCCAACAAGGAAAGAATATCTCCGGATAGCAAAGAATGCGAGAAATAAGAAGATCTCCACTTGTAGACCCAACAGTATAAATAAGCTATTCAAAGTTTCTTGTCTGGCCAGTGGCAAAAACCACAGCAGCAAAGGCGGCGATAACCACGTCCAGACATCACATCACCCAGTGGTCTTTCAGTGGATCGGGGGACAGGATGAGTCCTCTTCAAAGGCCCAGAAACAATAAACAACATCCCAGTGGGGAGATAAGAGCTTCACCAGAAGACAGAGAACTGCCTCCATATGAAATCTCCCTTCATACAAGAACAGATTCACTATTCAATGTTGACAAGGAGACATTGTGGGGAAATGGTTTTAAGGGGATCACAATGAAGTCTTCCTTTGGGGGTCTACGTTGCATTAGATCTCATTGTCTGTCTCATAAAACAATAAACAAACAAACCAGAGTTGGTCTGGATGCAGTGGGGATAAGACTTTACAAATTCATGGAATGGAGTCATATTTTATTTCCCAATCCATCAGAGGATGACGCTGGCAGAAGCAACTGTATGTTTTTGTTTTTTTACCTGAACCAGGATAACAAAAATTGACTATACTTTTTGAAGAGCCTCTCCACAAAAAAATTATAACACTGATCCACTCACGGTTGAAGGCTGAGGATATTTTATCGTGAAAATAAATCTCTGTTTACAGTTTCATTGTTTTTAAGTCATAGTGCTGATCTGGCAGTTCCTGTTGGCCCTCAGAGACCAGGTGGGGGGTGTGAAGGAGTGGAACTATATATATGTCAACATGTTGAACCCATTATGGTACTGGCACCACTCCCTTCACCCCCCCACTAACTAAAACACACACGGGACTATACCGAGAAGGCCTCATCCCTATAGGTCTCTCTCAAATGACCAGAAAAACAGGAATTCTGGGTGGCGAATCAAAACCCTCTGGATTCGAACACATGCTCGAGGAAGTTTTGCCTCGTTTGACGTTGTGCAGATCTGCTACAAAAATTGACAGAAAGGACTGAGGTCATGTAGGCTGACGTGGTTCCAGATATGAACACACGGATGATACCACACATGGTGAATTCAAATTGTCCAGAGCATTAGTGTCAAGCGAGCGGCACCGCTGGGAAATCGAGATTTTTCCAAGAGCAACTTTTATCTATTGCTGAAATTGGGAGACAAATACAAAAAAAGGGTTTTACAACTGACAACTGAGTTTGACAGGGAGAGGGTGCATTTGATCCTGTAGACTACAGTGAGTCTAGACTAACTATTCACTAGACATTGACTGAATATAATACAACGGTTCGGTACCAAATGCCAACTTTTAAACCTCATACCAAATGCCTCATAAAATGGAAAATAGTCTGTGGCTCTTCTGAATATTGTCCCGAGTACAGAGCTACTGGTTTTTGAGGGGAAAAAAAGTTTGAACTAAAGGTCTCTTTGTGAGTTTCAGAATGCCTTTCTGCATTACTGCATACCTCAAGGCCTCATATATTCCAGATGTGCTGAATTGGCCAGGAATCCCCCTCCCTCCCCTCCCCCCCTCCC
>CABFOP010020232.1:4560-14588 GCA_900683385.1 Anoplogaster cornuta
CCCCCCCCCCCCCCCCCCCCCATTTGCCATCCTGTCCCTCATCACCCGCAACACACTTTACATACCCCCCCCCATCCACACACACATAGAGGATTCTCCGTGGTCACCCAGGCATTAGGGTCAAGGGTCAAGGGTGACCCGCCAGGGCCAGGGGTGGCAACACGGTAGAGATTCTGTGGTCGAGCTGTGACCAATTTCACACTCCCAATGAAAGACGAACCAGCAAATTAAAAGGGTTTAAAGAGCAGAGGAAATTCCTCCACTTCTTGTCAACTCCAAGAGAGAAAGAGTGGGAGAGAATGAAAAGGAAAAGGAAGATTGCCTTAAAAATGGGCTTGTTTGTTTTTGGAGTGTCAAAACTGTCTGGGTGTTTAATTCATAACCTTCAGCTTTAGGTCTCGTCATGTTTTAATGGAGAGGCACGCCATTTTGGGGACTGAGAAAATGAGATGGACTAGAATTACTTGATGTCTGCAAAATGGAGACAAACCGAAACAGAGGCCTCTCTCTTTGTGAGAACGCTGCTCTCAGGTTTCCCAACAGCCCCTATCAGTCTAATACCCCCCCCAGCAGCACACCTGGGAGGAGGCCCTGCATCCTGGTCTTACCTCTGCCTAACCCCTAACCTCTAACCCCTGCCTGAGTGCTTCGTCGACCTTTCTCATCACCACCAAATGCTACTCACTTGTTTGCCACACCTTACCTCTGGACGATATGAGAAAGGATAGGCGCCCTGTAATTTAAGTGCAGGCATGTTACTGGTCTCTTCATCGCTCTGTGTCTCATCCCTGCTCACTGACTTCAGATAGTATCACTTAGTCACCTGCATTCCAGGTAGGCTGAACTCAGAGGAGAGGAATGCAGCCTCTCTCCCAGAGACACAACAGTCACAAAACCTGTATTATATACAGGAGACAGTTGTTTTTAAGTTAAAATAGCATCTAGCACTAAATCACGCTTCTCCAATTTCCTCTGTAGTGTTTGTTGATTTGATTACAGCAGATCCTTTGTGCATCCTATGTTTCACGCGTGTTCTGTCACCCACAGTAGTAAACTAAAAGAGCAATCACAGAACACAATACGGAGACTGACTTGCGCTGTGTTGCTCTTAAGATCAAAGAGGCTGGGGTTGTGTGGAGATCGGGGCTATTGATGGCGGTTTATGGCTGCGTCTGTGTGGACATAGTAGTCTAGCAGCAGACAGAGCACTAGGCCTAGAGGATATGAGGGTGAGAGAATGGGGCAAGTACAGACTGGGCAGTGGAACTAACCCTGGTGGGGGTAAACGGCCCTATTTCACAATGCTTCCTGTTCTGGTGTGGAGATGCCATTACTGCCTGTGTGCTAATTACCCCTCTGGCCTGTTGGGCTGCAGATCCCCCACACCCCCCACCTCTCGCTCTCTCACAGGATTGGCTAGTGCTGAGCTACCAAAATACTTTAGCAAAGCTTGTAAAATGGCCAATCCACACGGCCCATTCCACTTTGGTTCCTCTGGTCATTGATGGCAAGATATTTCTTTAACCGGGTGTCACCTTTACATCACTGCCGATCGGAGGCGGAGCTGATAAATGCCTGCGTCTACTGCAGAGTCATTTGCCCCGGGACTGAATGCCGATTGTATACATTCACAGTGCAGCCAAAAGCCAGATGTTAACGGGTGTTAGTGGGTTTTGTGTAAAAGTGTAAAAGCAGCTATATACACTTCGGATATTTTCCAGAGAATCAGGTCTGCACTTTTTTAAGCAGAATTGCCCTTCCACACATATAGCACAGCACCGGAAAATGTCCGTTTCAGATGCGTTCACAACAACAGTAAAATACTCCGGTTAGTTTAGGCAAGGGGCGGGGCCTGGGTAGAGAGTGTGGGAGACAGGACATGACGCAAAAAGTACACTGCAGAAATCACAGTTTAATTTCCAGACCAACTGATGCGTTCGCACATACAGCCCCTCCAAGTAATGTCCAGATAAGTTCCGGATTTCACTGCATGTGTGAAAGAGGCTTTAGTCTTTCCCTCTCTTTCTCTGCTTTATGGTGGGTAGCAACATCGGTGGTAAAGCTCACATACAGTATGGAGCCCCCACCCAGACATGCATACAAATCCAGGCAGAGGTAGAATAATGTCTATCAAGGAAACACATGATAGCCAGGCAGACAATCCCCTCAGGTTGGAATATCCACTCTATAAAGTGCCACTCAGAGAGGTTAATATTGATTGCCATGGTTTTAGACTAGAAGGAAGGAAGGAAGGAAGGAAGGTACTTTATTTATCCTCGAGGGGAAATTAAGGTGTAACAGCAGCTCACATAACACAGCAAAATACGGTGACCAATGCAAAAAACAAAACAAAATAAATCAATACAAATAAGTGTCAACTTACAAAATAAAGTGTCAAATAAAGTGACAATGCCAAATAAAGTTATTCATAAAGGGACAGTCCAGAAGATTCTAATATCCTTCGGGATGTATATTTAAAAAAAGCCTATACATATTAATCCTAGTTAATAGATTTCATTCTAACAGTAACTGAGTCAGTGGTACATTTCTTTATCAGAAGGCAGCTGTGTGTATGTAGTGTGTGATTGTACATGTTTATATCAATTATGTAAAGGCCATCTGTAGTCCTGCTAATGTGTTTATCTAAGCAGTTCTATTTGAGAGACCATAATTTCCTATATGCATTTCTGTTCTATTCTGAATAGCCATTACTTGGCTGAATATACTTTTCCTAGGGTGACAAAACACAAATATGCCCAGCTGCCACATCAGTTTGACTTTGAGTCTACCATGTGTACACATTTTCCTGCTAAAAGCTGTTAAAGGCAGGGGCTTTAGGGGGTGTTTTGGGGAAGCATGTGCCAGTGTAACCTGACTCCTCTTCGCCCTGCTCTCTTGTGAGTGAAGGAGGCCTGTTGGGCTCATGGGTTAAAGGCAGAATCACCCCGTTCATTGGTCACATGGACCCATGGGGCCTCGGGTCTGTTGCTATGGAAAGGAAGATGTCTTTGGAAGGGGAGGGGGCTTAATGGGAGTAATGGTATTGTGATGTCTGTCTGGGTTGTAGAATGACTGAGTAGGCCAGAGATATTAAGGATCAGGTTGATTGGCTTTGTATAGAAAGTGTTTGACTGGTGTAAGCCACAATAAGTGCCCCACACCCTGTAAGTGATTCTAGGCTTGTTAGTCTTATAGCTTAGCTTTATGGCCAGATGGTGAATAATAATCTACTTAATTACTAATGCTTAGAGAGCAATGCCAGTTCTGAACGGGGTCACTTGCTCTAAGCAACAACATACCAAAAGTCTGTAATTTTATCTCTACTTTATACATATTTACTCTGACTTCAGTACATTTTGGGGGGTTTTAGACACAAGAATACTGAGTGTAATGGATAACTGAATTTGTCATTCATAGTTGTAACACAGTCATGTCTTAAAAAAGCAGGAACTTAAAAAGTTGTCAGTAAGTTGACCATTATCATTCAGCTGGTCTGGGTAAAGAGAGGCTTTGGAGCATTACCCTTCAACCGTGTGGAGAGCTACTCCAATACATGTCATGCTAATGGTCATGTCATTTTGTAGCACTGTGCCTTAAGGAGTGGGGGACAATCTCCATCATCACTTGTTAGGATCTATGGAAGCTCTTTAGGGCTGGCCGTGAGCCTGGAGATGCTTTGCTGGACCTGGGTAAAGATATTAGTGTTCCTAGAAAATGATAGTGAAAGAAAGCAATTAATAGATAAGATAGATAGATAAGTATTTATCGTCATCCATAGAGAAACATGAAACATGAAAGGACCACGGACCACTGTTATTTTCAGGTTGATCTTTCAGCCTTCAGCTGCCCGTGATCCTTCAAATGAACAAAATAATTTTGATAAAATGTTCAGTGTAGTCTGTCTATAGGATTTTACATTGCTGTTGGTGAGTATCAGATACTCTCAAACCATTATTAGAATGTAATTTCAGCAAGGAGTCTTCAGTAGCTATTAACTTCCCTATATCTCCTCCTTTCTTTCCAGGTAAATTTGAGGAGAAGGAGGACCGGGTGCCCAAACTGGAGCAGCTCAATTCGTTGGGCTTCATGTGCAGCCTGAACCTGGTTCTCAACAAGAGGGATCTAATAAAGATGGAGCTTCTGCTGCTGGAGACCTTTGGCTGGAACCTGTGCATGCCCACGCCAGCCCATTTTATCGACTACTACCTCCATGCCTCGGTGCAGGAGGGTGACCTATACAACGGCTGGCCCCTCTCCTCCCTCTCCAAGACCAAGGCTTTCATGGACAAGTACACCCACTACTTCCTGGAGGTGTCACTGCAAGGTGCGTGAAACGGAGTAGGGTGGACAATAGTGAATTGGCCTCTACTTTGCTTTGCTGATTTGTCTCATTGAACATGAAGACATTTGCTTGCGATGTGACCCAAAGTTGAATAGTTAGCTCATCAAATTTTGTGTCTCTCGGTGTCTTCCAGACCACGCCTTCTTGAGTTTCCGGCCATCTCAGGTTGCTGCTGCATGCGTAGCAGCATCTCGTATTTGCCTCCAGATCTCCCCTAGCTGGACTACTGCTCTGCATCTACTAACAGGCTACACGTGGGACCACCTCACCCAGTGCATTGAACTCATGCTGCTGTAAGGGATACACACACCGTGACACCCACCCTCCTACCCCCTCTCGCACACACACACTTCTAATATACCACCGAATTTCATGAACCACTGTTCATATAATAATGACTAGAATATTATTCTTTCTCTCCTTTCCGCAGTGCTCATGACAACGATGTTAAAGAGGCCAACAAAACCAAATCCACCCCTCCCCACCGACCTTCCTCTCTCCAGTCTCAGCCCCAGCCCTCTCACCTTGCCCCAGTGTCCACCATTCAGAGACCAGCCTCTTCCTCTTCCACCTCTACCCCCCAGCAGTTGCTCTTCCAGCCCGATGGCTTCCCGCACCTATCCCAGCATTCCCCCTCCCTGTCCCACCTCCAAGTGTTGGCTGACTCCCAGGTTTTGGGGCCCGTGGTGAACATGTCTCAGGACTTCCTTCAGAGCCACAGAATGGGTCTGCTAACTGGGGCCTCCTCCATGACTCCTGGTGGGGCCTTCCCCTCCTACCCAAGCCTGACCTCTGCCCTCCAGCCTGGGGCCCGGGCACTGCCGCTTCAGGGTCCCATCTCTGTACAGATGGCCCTTGCCGGAGAGCCCCGCCACTGCCTGAGTATGGCCTACACTGGGGGCTACCTGGGGGCCCACCACACTTTCGCGGCCGGCTGTTTCGACAGGTGACGCCAGGCGACGGAGAGAGAACGCAAACCCCAACGGGAGTGCACTGCTATGCTTCCGTCCCAACTTCCTCCACCCCGGCAGCCACTCGCAGACCTCCTCTCTCTCTCCGTCAGCGCCGTGCCACCTTCAGCTTGCCCACCTCCCGCCTCCCTCTCACAGAGACGCCTCAAGCGCAAGCAGAGGTCCAAAGGAAACATAGATCCAGTGGAAGTTATCACATTAACGTGACAGATCCACCACTGACTGATATGAAATATTTAGGCATTACGAAACTATTCTTGTCACATTGTGAACTGGTTTATTACTTGGTTATGATACTGTTCTCACTGTGAATGAGACGAAAGCAGCACAGTCTGATCTAACACCCACCTCATTCAGTGCCTGTTCTCAGTTGTGTGATAGCTGAGCCAAGTTGAGGACTACACAGAACATAAAGTATCTGTGATAAGGATATCTTGCTGCTTGACATCTTTTATTCTAATCCAAAATATATATATGAACACTTTTGGAAAGGAGAAATGGGCCAGTAAGTGATCTTCTTGAGCCACCATTTGAAAGAGGCAGAAGAGGCTTGTGTGCTGACTTGGTTAAATGTTGCCGTTCAAGAAGTAATGCCACCTCCATGTCAGCAAACATGGATCTAATGCCTCTCGTCTGTCAGAGCTGCCGGGCCCCTCTGGGAATTCCTTCACCACATAAGCCCTCAGTGGGGGGCAAAGAATCCATTGTTCTGTGCACAGCAGGTGAAATCCACAGTTCTGGCATACCTGCCGTGTTTTGGTTTCCTTTCCCCTTCATCCATTCTCTTCGTCTATCTCCAAAGTCCAGCTTTGTGGCGGAGCCCTCGCACCTGGGATGTACCCAAGTGACCGTGGCACACTTCAGCCACAGGCCTCGTCATACTAAAGGATCTCCGACACCACGCAAAGAATTTAAAAATGAACTGACAGGTTGTGATTTGACAGCCACGGTGAAGGAGACACGGACGTCGGTTGTGTGTTGTACATATGAATTGCTGCTGCCTTCTTAAGAACTGTTGGTTCTGTGTCTGTGTTAATGACTCCAATGTTTACATGAACCACAAAGTATCAGGGACTTGAACAAAATTACTTGAATATGATGCCATTGAAACATGCCATAGCTTTTATTTATGACACGCTTTGTCTTGTTTTTGATATTTGTTTGTATTTCTTTCTGGTTGATGTAGTGTAGCTTTTTTATACCATGGTAGAGACACATCATGAATAAGAAGTAATAGTTTTCTCTGTACCCTTTTATAGCATCTGTATACAGGCTCAGGTTTTAAGGCTGAAACGACCAGCCTTCTCATTACTCTGCCCTATTGAGTATGCTTTAAATAGATGCTAATAATGCATCCATGGGGTCTTGTATATTCCCCTTCCTCATCACTGGACCACAGTCTGCTTCGAAGCCAGCAACTGACTGCTGAGCAAGCCTTTAGGTTAAAGAAATAAGTCTATATTTGCTTCCTGGTGGAACAACCTTTTGGTGAAACACGGGACATCTGTAGCCAGTCTTCAGTAATTGCTTCCTTGATTTCTAAAGCTGCGATTCCCAATCTTCCACTTCCTGTTAAACTATAAACACATCCAGATTTCCTGTGCCGTCACACGGGGTGACCACTGGTTGCCATGGCGATGGCTAAAATGACTGTGGATCCTGACTCCTAGGATGAGGGTTGTTCGTGACTGAATTGAAACCAATGGCGGCTCACTGTTGTGGAGACTTGTGAGCTTCTTTTGGAATAAACTGAATAACCTATATGATGGATTCACTGGTTACATGGTGCCGCTTCTCTAACTAATCTGCTGGTGATTTGAATGTTCTGGCTTTACATTTCAAACAGGTTGCTGTGGACATCCTACCATGTTAGTGCCTTGTCCTCAGCAATCGTCAGGCTTGTGTTGTGCTGTGAACCATATATTTATAGTCCGAGACTTACATTTCCCAGTTAACACTGTGTGAAGCCTGCTGTAAACCTTAAACACTAACATGGCCTCTTTCAATACTCACTCATGAATCACCAGCCAGACCTCTGTGTGTTTTCCTACCACTGTAAAGGACATGTCCATGTACTTTTCCATTATATGATACACTATGCCTTTGTTTTTGCTAACTTTGTTTGTACAGTTTTGTTATATTTTTTACATTCCCTTTGTTTTCAGAATATCTTTAGTTAACGTTTTTGTGTTTCTCATGATGGATGCTGTTGGTGTGAACTAGATTTTTTTTTTCTTTAAGAGTCCAACTTGCTCTCCCCTCACTACTCATAAGAGCAACTTCTCATTGAGGTCTCAAAGGTGCAATATGTTGTTTTCTGTTTATAACATTTTCACAGCCATCACTGTCTCATGTACACCACTGGTTCATCTTTTGTAACTTATTTTTGATCATTGTTTAATTTGACTTGCTGTAGTTTGATTTCTGCCAGAGGCCAGTGGGCTCTGAACACAATGAATATGTTGCATATTGCAGCCATCTCCTTTGAGTGCTAGATATACTGAATACATTTGTCTTTAGCTAGAGTTATACTGTGCACTCTTCCCTCCTGCGAAAGGTGCTGAGACCACTCACACCAAACAAATAACACTCGTCTGATATGATAGTTCTAAATTGACACCACAAACTTCCAATTTATATTTTTATATTGTTTTGTAACAATCTGTAGGCTTGGTTTATGTTACACTGAACGATTAAAGGAATTCTTTTATCAAATGTGCCATGGACAATAAACACACAAGTGAACTGAATTTCCGTGTTTTTTGGGTGTGCTCTTCCAAGGAAGCATGAATGAAATGCCTGCAGCTCTTGGGAAATGCAGTCTGTTGAGAGGGAAGTCAATGTAGCAGGATTTCCTCCGATGAGGTCCCAACACTTTGCGTTTGAGTTCATATCAAATCCTCGGGTCTTCTAGTACCACATTCATAGCCACAGGAATAGTACATGCTCAAGCTGTAGTATTCTTCAGACTACACACTAAGTTATTATTCAATATCTGGGAAAGAAAAAATTCCACCCTCTTTTCTGCCCTCTCACTCCGCCTCCACAGTTCACCCAGAGCATTGTATGTTCCATGACATTTTGATATATACAAATCTATTCATCACTGGCCCTCGATGACTATCAAATACTCTCTCTCTCACACACATACACAGGAGACAATATGCTTTTATGTGATTCTTGCAAGTTGACTGCCCCTCCTTTTGTTAAACACAGCACACTGGACCCACAAAATGCCTCAGCCTTCAGCTCTGTTCTCTACAACACAGTAGAGTACTTGAGTGTGAAACTGAATGTTTTTAACAAGTATGTTTATCCTAACTAAAAAAAAAAAAACACATGCAAATATCTAATAAAATCAGCTCACAGATAAAACAGATTAGATAAAAGTAATTAACTTAGCATACAGAATCAGGTCCAATCAGTATTTTGGCAGTGCCAATGTTCACAATTTACATGATTTGATTTTTTTTGTGGTTTCATAGGACACATGGTGAGAACGTGTGCTGAAGTTGCGTTTCGTCAAGGTGTAGGGAAGTTAAGGAGCTCTGATGTCACATTGCCCATCTCTAAAGGGTGGTGGGGGTTGGAGAGCAGGGAGCAATGCAGAGCTGGGGGCCGTCAGTTTGGTAATGGATCATCCTCACATTCTCCTTCCAGCCTTTATTTGTGGAGCTAAAGAGGGAGGGAGCTGGCTTCCTTTTCATTTGTGTGCAAGGAAGGATTGGGAGGGGGTATCCAGAGAGGGCTCCTCGCCCAACTGCTATCTTTACATGTATGTACACATACTTTAAATTTAAATTGACAAAAGGCTCATCATTATGAATCAGTATGAATACAAGTGGCTAACCTAAAGGAGCTATGGACGATTTGTGTATTTAGTTAATCTGATTCATATAAACTGTTCTGCTCAATGTAGAGGACTAGTGGCAGTTGCATCAGATCTTCATGTATCCTCATGCTAGATGTATTACATGGCTGGAAATGAAAGGAAATGGTATTGAATGAAAACTTGTCTTTTGTTCTTGCTGATTAATCATATTACAGGAAACAGTATTATTTGGTTGCCTCAAAGATTACAACGTGTGCTGGACTAGCCACTGAACTGAACATGTGTAACAAGCAAAATAGCGCCTATCTGTGGTGAAGTGATGCCATGAAAACTAATTTTGCCCTCTTTAATGTTGGTTGAGGTCTAAGATGTAAAAAAGCCATAATCAAACCATCATAAGGATCAAATTCTTATCGTAGTATATAGTATGTCTAAATGTGATGGACTTTGAGTCTGTCTGTCTGTGTGCGTGTGATGATCAATTTCTCTTCTCTATTTTCTCTCCCAGCATTACAAATGTCCAGGAAACAAAGGGGTGAATCTCATGAGGATTTATAACACTGCTGTGAGGTTGTGAGGTTTCTCACAAAAGATTTGCAAAAAGACATCACTCACTTGAGGTGGGTGTTAGATCAGACTGTGCTGCTTCCATCTCATTCACAATGAGTAAGTTGAGTTGTGTTTCAAAATGCAGGTCAGAGGAACAACTTATTTTCTTATTTTATTCCATCATTATTGAATATTACAGCTGCTGAATGTGGATGTGAATCATGTGAATGTTTTCAGAAACCATTTCTCACTCTTGCTTACATGCTGGTCCAGTTGGTGCCCTAGGCGAAATCCCAGACTGGGGCCCCCCAACCATAACAACATGACACCACTC
>CABFOP010021066.1:1478-11691 GCA_900683385.1 Anoplogaster cornuta
ACTCTGACCAGGAAGAGCACTGACACAAAATAGCTATGTTGGTGGAGGGAGTTCCTTGTGAGGGGGGGGGGGGGGGGGGGCTTTCAAAGAGACTTATATATTTTTTGTGTGTGTGGAAATGGACCATTTCACCTCACTCTTTAACGTGATTAAAAACACCAATGCGTAACGCGGTGCATTTTCCACATTCCTTTTAATACCCCCGTTTGCCAAAAGCGGTTGTGCTGCAAAAGATACAGCGACAAAAAAAAATGGCGGAGCAACATGATGTAATATAATGTTTGTTTTGCCTATTTGCGTTCTAGAACTCAAACACTCGAAAATGGAGTGGACTTTTAGGGTAAATAAAGGCAGCATCTGCTAGTATGAAGGCAAGGGTACATATTGCAGTGGTATGTGTCAGAATGTGTGGGTTTGTACATAGGGTATGGTAGGCTTAGGGAGTATGTGTTTGTTTATGTGTGTGTGTGTATGTGTGTCTGTGCAGCTATGCCAGTTTGGGTTAAACACAGAGTGGCCGCAGCCGCAGACACACAGGATAGGTACCTAAGTGGAATCAGGCCTGTTAGATTTATGGCCATTTGTTCAGAGAGTGTTCATCCATTGGCTATTATGGAATGATTAGAGGAGAAGGTGAAGCTCCAAGTCCAGCGAAAATCAATACGGCTGTCGAGAACGATTCAGCCCTTCCCGCTCCGAGGAGTATTAGCACCAAACCTCTGTCTCCTCGCACTTCTTCATTCCTCTCCAAGTGATTTCACCCCTAAGCCTCCAAACCGGCTTCACCTGCCATGTTCTTGTCTGGCTGCGGTGTGGCCCCGCTTCTCCGCGGCCGCCGGGAGGGCAAGGGTTAGACAACAAAGCTATCATTCATGGCTCGGGGAGAGCGTGCTACGTTAGCGGTGTGCGGGAAGTCACTGGAACCGAGTCCGTTGACCTCGCAGACAATATCAACATCTCCAAACAAGCCCGGCGAGCAAATCGCTAGTATACAAGGCAAAGTAGTGAGTGATAGCTGAGTTCTGCCGAATCCAAAAAAAATACACAGCTGATTGGCCCCGCCTCGGCACTCATTTTGACTGGGACTGTGATTGGTGGAAATATGGAAATATTCAGACATCACTTTTTGAAATGCTTTCCGAGAGGTTTAGAAATTGAAAATGGGCGATAAGGTGATACAGATGACAGCCTATCTTAATGTTGTTATTCTCGCAATTATATATACATTCTGTAATGGATATGAAAATGTTGATATATTGCCAAGACCAGGCTGAGTGGTAGGTGGGATGAATGAGCTTGAAGGAAACTCACCTTGTAGACTTTGAGGCTAGCCTCATGGCGGGAATTGATGGTGTGCATCCTCAGCTTCTCTAGGCTGTTAGTGTAGTAGTCGCAGGCATTGCACTTAAGGTGCACCGGGTTGCCGATGGCCACACACTTCAGGCGCCACTCGTTGCCCTTGCCCCCTTCTTTGATGTGGGCCACCAGCTGGTACTTCTGCACATGCTTGTCCGTCTTGCAGTGCAGCTGGAAGTTGGCCTTGAGCTGGGTGGTGTAGCGGCACAGCTTGCACTGGTGAGAGTCCCCCACCACAGCGCGCCACTCCTCCTCGGGCAGGCTGCGCTCAGCCCCCATATGCATGCCGAGCACATCCAAGTTGTCGGTGGTGAAGCGGTTGCACACGGCGCACTGAAACAGCTTGAGCGAGGGGTCGCTGGTTTGCGACAGGCTTTCGCCCAGGGTCATCATTTCTTCGGACACCAACTGCCCAGCGCCCAGCCGCATGTCCATGGGGATCTCGCCACCTACTAGAGAGTCCAGGAAACACACATGCAGGCAGACAGACAGACAGAAGGACAAAGAGGAAAAGGGTACAGAGAGGTGGACAGTATTTAGATAGTTACATATAAACAATCAGTCAGGTGTAGTCAAAGGTCTGAATGAAAGTCAAGCGTTCATGCATTACTTATCTGGCCATCAATTTATTTAACTTTGTGTTACATGGACTTCTCTGGACATGAGAAATGATTTGACGTTTCTTTGAGGGGGTGGAACTTGGAAGCATGGTGCCTTCCAAAGGAACTCTTAGTTGCAGTCTCTCTCGGCATGGAAAACATCTTGGGTGAAGTGAAAGGTGTGTGGTTTAACTTTCAACAAAGAACCGTGTTTGTCTTTACAGTCAAAGTGGATTTGCTCTCCAAGTCCGATACCTCTTGGAGGATAATGCCCTTGTATGTATTTATGTGCCTAATTTTATTAAATCAAGATTATCCTTCCTTTGAGCTGGGGAAGAAGAAAGCATGGACTATTTCGCCCCGGGCAGAAATTCTCACTGCCAGAGTATGGACTTACACGTAACCCTGTTTGGACTGGTGCACTTTCATGGCATGACACTAAATCAACTCCAGGGGCCATGAGTTCTGCAGAAACAGAAAGTTATTTTATCATTACTGGAGAACTAAAGAGTTCCCAAGCACACATTACTGTAAATCAAATCCAGCACCCTTGTTCTCTGAATAATATTTTTTTTAAATCCACTGTTTGAATTCTTCTGCGTCTTTCTCTCCAGATTGCCTCTAAATCAATACAGACACCTAACAGATTAATCCTGCTTGGTACTGAGTCTAAACGATGGGGAGGGGGGAACAAACACAGCATGTGCATATCCTACGACACCAACCTCAGGGCTGATGTCTATACAGCCTGGGAAGGCTAGGTTAAAAAAAAAAAGAAAAAGAAAAAAGCTAAAAAAAAATGAGGTAAGAGTGGCCAGGGAGTTTTTGCCTTTGCTTGCTGATCTTTAATCTATCACTGCCCAGACTGAGCATGCTGGCTTGACCCTGCCTGGCTTTACACTAAATTAATTCCAGCAGCCCATTTTTATTTATTGCTGCAGTATGCAGCCTGCTCTCGGACTTTTCTCCATTACCTGAGTTTTTATAGCCAGGAGAGGGAGACCTTTGAGAAGCCCTCTGAAATCACTCACAGACCTAGCTCCCCAGTCATGGCTTCCTCTCTCACACACACATCCATTCTCTACCCTGGTCCTATCTTTTTCCACACCTTACATCTCTCCTCTCTCATTCCTATATGTCTCTCATGCTCCCTTACTCTGCAGACTCAGTGATCCAACACAGACCTGGATACTGTTCCTCACTAAATACTTTCATGGCTGTATAACATTAGGTTAAGTCTGTGGTTTGTAGAACTACATACGTTTTGGCATGGTTTCTTTTACTTCCTAATACTGTGAATGTATATATGTCAACCCGTGTCCATGTTTGGCGAAAGGGAGCGATGCTTGTCTGGAAATATTCTGACTTTTGAAAAACATTACAGGTTTGTATCAACAGACATCATTGGAGAATCTTGAAAACTTTTTATATAAAGTGTCCAAGACTGAGTCTTTATACTTATTATATTTATTAGTTTATTACATCAGTCTCTTGGGTTACTCACTTTCCAAAATATAAGCACTTGTCTGGCTTTGCTGGATTTTCTGATGGTTATATCTGGGCGCTGTTACACGGACGGAGTATAATAGACGACAAAGTCAAGCACAAAATGACTAAAAGGCACTTCCCCCTCCCTTCTCTTGTACTCTTGTGCTCTCCCTTCTCTCTTCCTCTGACTGTACTTGCTGAATCCTTGGCATGAGGATTACCAAGAGGCTGAGATCATGTGAGGTCGAGATTTGACATCTCTCTCTTTGACAACTCAAAAGTCAAAAATCCACAGTGAAGAGGAAAAGGAGCTAAGGAGGGCAGATATATCTTAGCACTCAACAGAGATGGATACATCTCTGGTCCAAGATCTCCTTGTAATGGCAAATTCTCTCAGAGAGATTTACTAAGCAGTGTGCATCACTGTGTACAGTTAATATCAGAATGTATGTGTACGATGGGTCAGAGCATTTCTTGAAGTGTGATTGAGGATGACTCTACTGTAGTTTACGGGCCCAGACTAATGTCTCATCATTGCCTCCCTGTAACATGCTTATTAAGGCTCGCCTCACAGGAAAATGAACCAGATGGCAGAAGAGGGAAAAAAAGAATTAGTCACAGCAATCAATTCTTCGTGTCTTTGAACTGGCGACAGTTAGAGACAAGTCTGTACAAACTGTGGGGTTGTAACTGGCACGCCAAACACTCCACTATGCTGCTGAATTACCCACGCTGGGCCCTCTATCCTCCCTTTTTTGACCAAGATAAAATTTATAGCTGCAATTACAAAGTTGGAAAAAAGTGAAGAACTCCAGTGGTGGAGTTGAGCAGCAGTTTGGGAGTAATGTCATGAAAAGGCTGAGGCTGGCTGCCTAAGGGACACGGCAGGGAGGAGAGAACACTGAGCCCTGGCCCTCTAACTTACACCAAGCTTTTGTGAGCAAAATTAGGTATCACAAAGGGAAATTCTCAGCCAAATGACCCAGATATGGTGTCATAGACTGAGACGTGTTAAGAAAACAGAGAGGAAGAGATAAAGAGAGTGTCTTGAGCAAATGTCAATGTCCTTAGGCTTCCATATCTATCTATTTTACTTGGCACATACAGCTACAAATATGTAGATGAAACTGAATGGCAAACTAGTCTTGTGCACTAGCAGGGTCTGTAGTGGAGACAGGATAGGAGCTGCATGCGTACTGTCATGTGGACAACACAATATATTTTTCAGTGAGGGAACAAGGAGAGGGTCTGGCCTAAGACCACCCTCTAAAGGTCTCTCAATTTTAACATATTTCACCTCCCCACTCTGCTTGTAAAAAGGGAGAATGATGTAAAGTTCAGTAGGGCAGGCATACTGTACCTTAGGGCAAGAGACAGAGAAAGAAAGAGAGCTGCCAAAATGAAAGATAGGTGTGAGTATGTATGAACAGAGAAGGGCAAGATTAGGCTGTTCCTGTTTAACATTTTGTATGCTGTCAGATTAATAAAAAGGGCATAACCTTTTTATGTTTAGTTTACACCAGTAAGACTATAAATTACTGAATTTAGATATAAGATTGGGTTCAATAAGTGCATACATTGAGCCTTTCCTTCTCAATCAAAGCAGACTCTTTGATTTACTTTGATTTACTACTCTGATAGTGTGTTTAATGTTTAGTAAACAATTGGAAGTAGTGAGGATGATTTGAATCGTGTGAACTTGTTCTGAATTGTTTTCTGCGGTGACCCATGGCACTTATAAGGACTGCAGAGCCAAAATGGTCTCCACTACTACTGAGTCATAACTCACCTAATGCAGGGGCTAGGGCAGCCATATTGGGATCCAGGTGGAAGCTCCCCATCAGGAACTGGGCCTCAGCTCCGGCAGGGTCCATCTTGAGGCCTGGGGGGAGGCTCATGTTCTGGGTCAGGTAGTATTGGTAAAGCTCAGCCTCAGAGGGCGAGGGCATTGCTCCCATGCCCAGCCGGCCATGCTGCATCTGGGTCACATTCTGCTGGAGTAGCATCATGTTGTGCATGTGCTTCTCGCTGGTCATGTGGATACGTAGGTTCCGTGCCACATTGGTCTCGTAGTCACAAACCTCGCACCGCCACGTGGGTTTGCTTTTTGGCTTGGTGGGTGAGGGAGCCCCGCACGGTCCTGCCATATGGGTGGAGGACTGGGTAGGGTGGTGGTGGGGAGGGTGGTGGCTGCTGGCCTGGGTCACTGAGGGGACTCCTCCTGGGGCATGCCCAAAAACCTGCTCCTGGGCAGAGCCAATGGTGCCCCCATTCTGCAGTGTCTGCATGTTGTTCAGGTGCTTGTCTGACTGCATGTGGATGCTCAGGTTGCCCTTTGTGGTGGTTGAGTAGTTACACACCTGGAAAATAGGAAATTTTGTTTTGAATTAAATTCATACATCAGTCTTTGTGTTGATCAGTTTAACTAGTCTATTGCAACCCTTAAAACATTAATTACCACTACATAGCTTTTCTACATACCTCACAACGGAAGGGCTTATATCCACAGGTATAGCTTTCTCCACGAGCCAGACGAGGATGGCTCTGACCGCTGCTGCAGTACACACAGGAGCCTCCAGAGTCCGGGTGCTTCTCCTTCATGTGGGCCTCCAAAGTCTGCTGGTACTTGTAATGCCAGTTGCACTTGGGACACTTGAGTGTCTTGCATGAATTGCGTGAGTGCATCATTGTCATGTGACCACCCAAGGAGCGCGAGGAACCCAAAACAGTGTCACATTTGGGGCATTCTACCCCACTTCCTCCGCTGCCTCCAGGCCCATGGTTCTGTGAACACTCACCCATCCCCGTCATGTCACAGGGGACCCCTAAGAGGGGGTGTGAATGGGTGTGGGATGAAGGGTGGAGGTGATGGTGATGGTGGTGCATGTGGTGATGGTGCAGAAGGGCTCCATTTTCCTCCTCTCCCTCTGCCGGGCAATCATTTGGTTCTGGAGCTGTGGCACTATCTCGATTGGCACTTTCATCAGCGGCAGCGTTGGAGGACAGAGGTGAGGAGGAAGTGCCAGCAGTGTCATCCTCACTCCCTCTGACGGCGGCTGCCGCCATTGCCATGGGGACAGTGGGCCCCTGGCAGTTAAAGCTCAGAGGGAGCTCTGAGGTCCTCCCCCCACCATCTGCAGCCAAACCCTCTTCTTTGACAGAGGAAGAAGAAGTGGAAGCCGATGCTTTGCTGTTGACCGTGGAACTGACTGCAGAGGTGCAGGCAGAAGGCTGGAGTGCGCTACTAGGCATTAATAAAGGAGATTTGGAAATGCTTTGGTTTGAGACAGCCGGTTCCCCTACTTCACCTCTGCCGCTGCTACTGTTACCACCACAGGCCACTGCAGTGCCTTCCACCTCCACCTCATCTTCCTCCTCCCCTAATAACAGTTCCTCTTCTTCCAAGCCCTCAGTCTGGCTTGACAGGTGTACCTTGCTTTTATGTCCTTCTGTGTCCCCATCTTCCCCTTTGCAAGCCCCCTCTTTCCCAGCAGGCCCCTCTGTTCTCCCTCCCTGTTTGGGCAGGGTGCTGGAGTCTTTGGCAGGGCTTGGTGTTGAGGTAAGAGTGGGTGCTTTGGGACTACTCAGTCCTCCGAGAGAGAGGACTGAGCCTAGTGGGCTTTGTTGCTGTTGCTGGAGGCTAGAGTCAGAATCTTTGTTCAGGAGGGCCTCACTGCCCCCACTGCTGCTTCCAGCCTCCAGGTGGACACCACTGAACGTGCCGTAGAAGCTCTGGCCAGAGTTAATGGGGTGCAGGGTGGGTGGTGGAGGAGAGCTCTTGTTTTTTGGTTCCAGGAAACTGATGAGGGGCTCTTTGTCCTTCCCAATGCCCTGGATGATGGCAGATGCATGCTTGTCCCCCAGCAGCCGCCGCTCGTCCTCACACAGTGTCATGCGGTGATCGTGGACAGCGTGAGTGGCAAAGGAGCGCGCATAGCCAAAGGACAGCTTGCAGAGAAAACACATGAGAATGGGCTTACCCTTGCCATAGAGGGCTAGCCCATCGAATTTGGAGAAATCCACGTTGTTGGGAACATCTTTGGATACGCAGGACTTCTTGGCAGACCCGTCGCTGTTCAGGTAATCCTTGTTGCTTTTGTGCCGCACATCGAAGACACGGAAACTGTGCAGGACAGGACTGAGGCCTGCCAGGGTTGAGGTATTGGGGAAACCTTGATCTGAGTTGCCAAACCATTTCCCGAAGGACGAGGCTATGTGGAACGTATTGATGATCTGAGGGTAGACAGAGGATGAGGTCCCAGAAGGTTCCCCCAGTTTCCCCCCACTGGTGAGAGAGTTTGTGGGAAGCAGGCTGGGTACCATGCCCCCACCACTTTGGATCAACTGACTGAGGCTCTCTACGATGTACGCTGAGCCATCTGGCTGGTAGACTATCTCTCCAGCCAAGTTCTCCACATCACTACTCTCCTCTTCTTCTTCCTCCTCTCCTTCCTCACTCCCACTGTCAGGTGTACCCCGCTGCTGTGTAGGCTGCTGTCGCAGGAGAGTGGGCATGCCTCCTCCCCCTTGAGCCATGGGCACCCCAGGGAAGGGTTGAAGACTTGGAAAACAGTTGTCAATTTCCATTTCATCTAAGTCATCCAATTCTTCCTCCTCTCCACAGCTCACTCCTTCTTGCTCCTCCTCCTCAAGACCCTCTCGTCTGAGGTGCAGCTGGTCTGTGGCGGAGCTGTCACTGTGGACCTGGGGTGATGTCTGGTTTGGCTGCTGCTGAGGCTGTGGCTCTCTCACCCCGTCATGGGGTGCACTGGGGTTTTGGGATTGAGAAGGGTAGGGAGCAGAGAGAGACAAGGGGTCCAGGGAAGGGGCCTGGTTGGTGGAAGGGACCTGTGAGTTAGAGTGATCGTTCCAGGGCTGTGGTGGTTGCTGCTGCTGATGCTGGGAGGTGGTGGAGGAGCCGAGCCCATCGTCTGTCCCAGAAACCACAGGAGACTCACAGCTGTCCATGCTGATGCCTACATGAGGCGCTCATCGCATCCAGGCCTGCAGAGACACAGAGGGGGAGAGATAAGAGATTAAAGTCGTACTGGGGATGTTTAATAAGAGTACACACGCACACATGCATAAACACACCTCAACATTTTCCAAGCCACTGTTCCGAACCTAAGTGGCTGTATTCTCCTACACTAATGCTGTGTGAATGAAGGAGAGATCAGACCACAGATAGCTTCATGAAAGGAACATCTATGTATAGAAACCTTCAGAAGAAATCTAATGTATGGTGAACTGGGTGAGAGACAAAAGTCTGAGATATAATTGGAAAAATGACACAGTACTCATTATGTTAGATTAGGTACTTAAACACAATACCTGAGACAAGCACTAATAAGCCATCCATGATTCATCTTCCTGCCATATCAGGAAGGTACCATCTTTTATCTTCACCTACCAAACAACACCCCTAATCTTACATTTTGCAAACCCTACATCCGTTTTTAATTAACTTCCAGTCAGAAAAGAGGAGAAACAGGCTAACCTAATGGATAAAATAGATTCATTGTGAGATAATTGGACACTGAGAAGCCACCCATCAGCACAGTGTACGTTTACATAAATGGAAGAAATAGTGATGGTACTGATTAAAACTGCAATGCTATTTCTGAGCCAGCTAAGAAGAAAAAACAACAACATGTAAATCTTAACACTATCTCAACATCACCAATAACATCATTCCTTTCTAGTTGTGTGTATACAAGGTAGCGTACAATAGATGCACATTAATTAGAAAAATGCATATACACTCTCAAAAGAGTAATAAAAGGCAGTTGTTTTTTTCTATGAGCCGAAAATACATGAGCTGGGTTGGGACTTCACTGCAGCTGTGTTTAGATCTGGCATCCAATAACCTCTACGCTCAGCCTGGTTTCAAACACAGCCGTCCTCCGCCTCTGAAATAATAAATGGGAGCTGAGCTTTCGGGAGCTGGCCATGCCCCGAGCATCTGAGGGGCCCAACACAGGCCGCAATTTAGAGCGCAGAAGAGATAAAATGATAGTGCGAGATACTGCTGAGCTAATAATTTTATTAAAGGGATGCAGCCAGCATTGATTAAAGGGGGCAATCGGGCTGAAACCAATAACTCTGGGCTGCCCTTTAACCCACCAGTGCTGAATATTACATGAGCAAAGTTTCCCGGCACCAAGCGCACCGCCATGTCCCAGTTGATTAGCACATTCACCGCTTGCACTTGATTTATTTACTTATTTACTTAGGGATGCAAATTTCTGCTGTGATCAGAATGGAGTCTGTACCTCTACACCCTAACATATTAACCACGGAGGGCTCGGCTTGAGAGGAGAGATTGATAACGTCGGTCTGCCTCTTCATGAATGTCTGATGAAGCTCCCCTCCCACTCAACATACACCCTGGAGCTCAGACCTCTCCAACCTGTGCACTTAAACTACACCAATGCACCGTTGTATTTGGACTGTAGTAAAAAAATAATAACAGCCTGTAAGAGCATAATATAGCCAGGGTAATAACAAATTATTAATATAATAAATAATGAAGTTAGGACTTTGCTTAATTAAAAAAAACAAAAAAACATTACAGTTTTAATATATGATCAGAGTTGAATGTGGAGAGTATTTTTATATATAACTGGTGACATTTTCTGTCAGCATGGTTCACCTGATTTTATTGTTTACACTCCACACAAGCCTGGCCCTGGTGACCTCTGTCTTGCTTTGCATATAAAATGAAAGATATTTGGCTGTCTGGCTTATTAACAAGATTGCTTTATACAGCC
>CABFOP010021408.1:1268-11580 GCA_900683385.1 Anoplogaster cornuta
ATGTGACTGGGTCCCCCCTTTGCAACCATTTTTAAGGGACAAGACAACTTAAGGGAGAAGGGGCAAGGTTAAAAGGAAAAGTGCCAAGGAGGTGTGGGATTGATTTAAAAGGATCACTGGCCAGAAACAATCAGGCCCAGCCGTGGGGTGGGGGCCAGGAACGTGCAAATGAGCTAAACCAGTTCTTCAACAGGTTTGGCTCAGCAGGACGGTCTGCCCCCCCCCACCTCCACCATCACTCCAATCCACACCTCAGCCACTGCCCACCCCTCTCCACGCCTCCCGTCTGCTATGGAGGACAATACAGGAGGAGCCCCCCACGCTCCCCCCACCCATGCCACCAGAGACGACCTGACGACCGACATATACCCCCACCACAGTCTGCCCCTCATGCCGGAGGACACCCCAACGACCCCATCCTCCCCTCCCTCCACCAGCCCATTCATCACATCCAGCCAGGTGAGACGAGAGCTATCAAGGCTCCGAATCAACAAGGCAGTGGGCCCGGACAACATCAACCCCAGAGTGCTAAAGGGATGTGCACCACAGCTAGCAGAAGTGTTCCAGCACCTCTTCAACCTCTCCCTGAGGATGAAGGTGGTTCCTCAGCTTTGGAAGACCACCTGCATTGTTCCAGTGCCCAAGAAAGGATGTCCCAGTACTCTCAATGACTACAGGCCAGTGGCACTGACCTCGCATGTCATGAAGACCTTCGAGAGACTGGTTCTGCAGCACCTCAGGCCCCTAGTGAGTGACTCCCTGGACCCCCTGCAGTTCGCGTACCAGGCCCAAATCAGCGTGGACGACGCCATCATCTACCTGCTGCACAGGGCATACTCACACCTGGAGGGGCCAGGAAGCACAGTAAGAGTCATGTTCTTTGACTTCTCCAATGCTTTCAACACCATCCAGCCCCTCCTGCTTGCGGAGAAGCTCTCAGCCATGCAGGTAAGACCACAACATGGTAGCCTGGATCACAGACTACCTCACCAGCAGTGTATACTTATTTTCTACTATATATTTCTTATTATATATTTATGATTACTGTGGAATATTGTGTTGTGTGAATATTGTGCTTTTCCTGTTTCCTGCTGCTGTAACACCCAAATTGCCCCGCCCAGGGATTAATAAAGTGTTATCTTAAGATGACAATTCGGCATTCGGGTAAGAGAAGTTGAAAATTGCAGGTGCCACTTTTGCTCATAAAAATCTAAACTGCATTACATATTAAAGGAGCACAAAAATGAATCTACCCTGCCACCTCTGCACACTGTTAGTTGCAAGCTAGCCAATAATAATGAATACTGGTTTTCTCCTCCTTTCTATTTCAGTATACTAAAATGTTGAATGTAACATGATAGGTCCATGTTACTTTAAACTTAACATTGACCTATGTTCAGTTGTTTGCTAATGTTAGCAAACTAGGCAATCAAGGCCTAGGCAGTCAATGTTAGCAATTGCTAACATTAACTTACCTACAAATAATGTTAGCTAATGTTAGCCTGCTGCTGTTAATACGTGGAGCTACATCTTTGCTAGTTTTGTCATCAAATGATAACCACCAACTAATAACTACAATAAATTGTTGCAAAGATAAATCAACGGGAAAAGTCAAGTCAAAAGGCAATAGTGTTGACTCTCACCCTTTGCATCTGATGAAGAGTAGAAATGACACGTCATTTGTGTATTGCATTTTCTTTAGTACTTTACATAAAACGGGGGAAATACAAGTTTTTGTTTTCAAGAGAATACAGGAAATTTAACAGTGCTCCATACATGAACATATTATAGTCAGTGTGGTGGTTGCGTGGCAGAGCTAACTGAGCTATACACATTGCAGTTTTCCTTTTGGGGGTGGGGGTGGGGGCATGGGTACATTTTAAGGTGTTCAATTACATGTTGTAAGAAGACCAAGTCTCTAGTAGCAGCTTGTCCAGTATGCTCACTATCACCAAAGTGGCATTACAAAAAAAAGCCTATACATATATACACCGGGGGAAGATGAGGTATAAAAATGAGCCGGAAAATAAAATGTTTTAGAGACGTACCACAGTAACAGACATATTCATGAACGTGCAAATCAACTGGGAAAATTGGGCTGGGAGAAAAAACTATGAAAAGCTGCTATTAGAAACTTAACCCAATATTAAGCAGTGTCACCAATTTGGGCTGACCACGTTAATCCGAGACACAAAATACCCAGGTTCAGTTGAGAATCCTTCATTCATCCCGAGACACCATCATCTGAAATGCAAGTGAAAAAATTTGGGTTGAAAATGAAAAGGCTATAGGCTGACTGCGACGGCTCTCAATTAATTTGGCAGTAATCCTGTGGTTGAAGGGCTTGGACTGTGAAAAATCAGGCCTCCTTTTACCTGGAGATGTTAACACAGATTGATTGAATATTATCAAACACTAGAATTAGGTCATTATTCATTGAAACCACATGGAACATATAGAAGGCATGCAGTAAATCAAAACCTTAAAGCCCCAATCCAGGATTTTTTAAGATATAAATTATGGGTCTATATACAGTACATAGTAATTGAAAAGGTATGACTTGCTGATTTAAAATAATCTTGGCAGTGTTCAGATACCACCAAGGCAGAAAATCCAAGCTCCAATATTTACAATGTAACTGTAAGCAAACATTTTCCATCTTCAGATTGTATTTATTGATTGTATTTATGTTTAGCTATCGCATATTATGAGCTCAAATATCCCAATGAAATAGAAGATATGTCTTCAATCCGATGAATTCATTTTATACAAAGCTGGTATTTGTACGACAGTGGTGCCACAAGGTGAGCAATAAACCAATTCTGGATTGGGTCTTTAATAAGGCCATAGGGGCTAAAAACCAGGTGGGGCAGCAACAAAATGTCACAATATTATGCCTGATGGTTTTGAGAGAGAAGTAGATCTAACGCTCATATTCACCATAGAGAAAACAGTAAATGGTAAATGGACTGCATTTATATAGTGCTTTTCTAGTCTACCGACCACTAAAAGCACTTTACAATAATGCCTACATTCACCCATTCACACACACATTCATACACCGATTTTCTAGTCTACCGTCCACTCAAAGTGCTTTATAATAATGCCTACATTCACCCATACACACACACATTCATACACCAATGGCGGCAAGCTACCATGCAGGGTGCTGGCGCAACCATCGGGAGCAATTTTGGGGTTCAGTATCTTGCCCAAGGACACTTCGACATGTGGACTGGAGGAGCCGGGGATCAAACCACCGACCTTCTGATTAATGGCTGACCCGCTCTACCCCCTGAGCCACAGCCGCCCCACCCCCAGTGACATAAATTTTCTCATTGAATCACCATAAAAAGAAAAAATCCAATCCCTTAGCTGTAGCACAGGAATAAGGGGAAGTTATACTGAAACTAATTTTTAGTCTTGAAAGGAACTTGTTATATCATAAGATAAAATAACATCAACCTTCAAAAGTCTTCTCTGGCTATCTATTCTAGCACTTAAAGGCATACCAACACAGGGGAATTGCAATCAAAACACTATTAGGCATGTGATCGTACTCTCATATATTGTGTGTTCGTCCAGCTTGCAAAGTTGGGCTGAAATCATGAACATTTTTATCCATTCATCTTAACTACTTTTTGTTTTAGTGGAGTTTAAAACCCATGTTAGTAGACCTTTAAAAACTAGACACGTGACAATCAACTCTTCTGCAAAGCCCCACCTGCAAATGACATCCATACAAGTGTCTGCAATCATTCTGATTTGCGCATGCGAGGAAACCGATTCCCCTGCTTTCAAAGTTGAGACTTGATCAAACCCAGTCAGCGTCCTGAGATACTTAAAATGTTTGCATGCCACCGTGCCCATGGCATCCACAATCCGTGTATCATTCGTTCTTCAAAATAAAACCAAAAATAAAAAAACACTTGTTTTTTCAATATTCGTTTCCAAAACCAAAATGAAAAAACGGATAATGAGCACAAGCTCAAATTTTGTGCTCAAATCAAAATGGAAAAAATAGATAACAAGCACAAACAGGTGAGCACAGTGGCCATTCACCAGTGGCCCGTACCTTCAAAAGACACCTGACTTTTCGCCAATCCGAGGACTCCACTGTCACCACCATAAATAGAACACCTATATATATATATATGTATATATATATGGCAATTCAAGAATACATAATTAGAAAAATATACAGGATTTGCAGTGACAATACATCCTACTCAACACAGGCCATAAACCTGTCAAATAGATTCCTCAGTAGGGGATACAAAAATGAGTGGGTTGACGAAGTTAAGGGATGATTCAATCAGATAACTCAGGATGAATGTCTCCGGCCTAATAAGAGCAAAAAAACTCGACTTGCAATAACTCTCCTATGTGTTGCACCAAATACTCTCCACTTGGCTCAAAATTTAGAAATGTCATCCAGAAACATTGGCATATTGTTGAGTCAGACCCTAAATTGAAGAGTCTTTACAGATACGCCTAAGCTTGTTTTTAAACACTCAATACAAGGGATCGTGTGGTCAAAACGGATGTGCGCCCTGAATGCGAACCATTTTTCCCTTTTGTGCCAGATGGCAATTATAAGTGTGGTAGCTCTGTCCAATCAATGTAGGCCTACTTATACACACAAATGTAAGCATTTCAGTCACCCACACACCGGTCGGGACATATCCATACGTGGTATGTCTGTACACAGTTTTCTCTATTATGTATGTTTTCTAAATTATTAAGGCACGGGCCACTGGTGAATAGCCACTTTTTTCACCTGCTTAATTTACAGACAGATGATGTATATGATCATTATATATATATCAATTTTGTTTGTCATATTGTAATTTTGCCTGATGAAGACCCTTGTGGGTTGAAACGTTGCTAATAAATATTGGGAGCTACTCCAATGTGCAGATATCCACTCTGTTCTTCATATCTACTATTATCTGGCACCTGGCCTTACAACAGGTTGGACGTGCACACAATATCTCTACTGAACAAAAGAGTCGGTCTTCCCATCACTAATGTCAAAGCTATAAGTCTTCGTGTTTTTTTTTACCGCCTTTCTGCAAGGAATAGTGACAGGTCTGTAAAAACCAAAATGGAATGTTTGTGCTTGTTATCTGTTTTTTCCATTTTTGATTTGAGCACAAAATTGGAAATTAGAAAATGAGTCGTGATGTTTTTTCATTTTGGTTTTGGAAACGAATATTGAAAAAACGTGTTTTTTTGTTTTTTATTTTTGTTTTCATTTTGAAAAATCAATGAACGAATGATACACGGATTCATTCACACAGTTTGTGGGTTAGTAGCAATACTGCAGATTTCTCTGGCCCTGTCAATGGTATATTTTCCGACAAAGTGTATTTGTGACCTCTATATTCGTTCACCGGAATAGGTTAAAGAAAATCAGGACTATATACATAACACACAGTGTATGATGAACAGTGTGACAACATAGGATAACAATGATTTAAGCGATGGGGCAAAATCATTTATTCACAAATCCTTTTTCGGGTGGGATGAGAGTTCCTGCAGAATTTAGGAGGATCTTGTGTGCAGTGACACCATTTTCAAAATACATTACAAATTATGATTTTTGCCAGACTGCAAGAGGCTGCGGGCCAGATGAACTTGTTGAAGGGAAATAAATCATCGAGAGATGAGATACATTACAATTGTGGTACACAGTAAATCTCCATGTTCAACAGTCAAATCCAGCACCATCTTGTTAAAATGCTAACTTTTGAGTCATAACATACCGAGGGGAGGTTCTGCTCACCACAAGACCATCAAAGGTTCAAGATCTCAAGGGCTTACCACTGTTCTGGCTTGGTGTAACTTTGTTGGAGGGAACTTCAGCTGGATACGGTATATATACATATACTAGGGAGGGAAGAATGTATGTGGGCCTGACATGGCATGCGTGTAATGCATGATAACATATTTTCTTTAGTAATGTGTATGAATGATTATATAATTACAATACAAATGTTTACAAATTTGGAAAAAAAAGACTTGTGCCTCACGATCTCCTTACATGCAAAGAATGTTAGAGATCTTCACAATATACAAGCTTGTCTCTTGTAATACTACACGTCTGAGATCAGTAGTAGCATTTGACATAGTTGCTCTTACTACACTGCCTCTAACCATAGTGAGAAAACAGGGTGTCTGCGCTGATATAAGTAGTGAACTGTGACCATTTTTATAAGGCATTAGATTTGTTCAGGGCCAGGTGGACTAATAGTAGGGCACTGCTTTTGACTACCTATGAAATGCAGAAAACTGTAAGGGATTAACTTGAATACAAATCATGAGTGTGCTGCACCGAGAAGGTTTTTTTTCCATTAAAAGAATGCGTTTCCTAGTTTGGCAAAAACAAAATGATTTCGTAACATAGCTTTCATGAGTCTTTGACAAATAAATGTTCATCAAAGGCCTCTTTGTTCGGAGTAGGTACAGTACTTGGAGTTCTATTAAACCAGCAAAAACAGAGCCAACACCAGACCCCTTCCATACTTCTGTCCATGTTGGGCTTGCTATCCCAATCCCCAAAAATAAGAGAGCAGCAGCTCTTCCAATTGAAACACAATTTCCATAGCTGGTTCCCTTCTCTTCCAACGGGGAAGGAAACTCTACCGAAAGCCGTTTTCCTACTGATTGAGATCCTCTGGTCAAGTCTTTGGCTTTCTTTCCTTTAGTTTTTGCCGTTTTGAAAAGTGTGAGGTGTATGGGATAACAGCATTGAGCAAACTAAATTAAACGAAACCTAACCAAAACAATAGTTGGCCTTTTTTGTTTGTGAAACATTATCTTTCACTTAAGTGAAAAACGAGAAAAATAGAAAGGAATGTTTTTTTAGAAAGCCGAGAGTGGTGCTTCATTCTGCACCTCTTATCTCAGGCGATTTCTTTTATTCTGCGCATGTAATCGTGCAGTTCTTCAGGGTCTTGAAAACCCATATCCTGGCAAACCCACTGAATGTCCTCTTCATCTGCTATGGGGATGGAGTTGTAGGGCTGGTCCTCCGTGGGCATGGTGGTAAAGGTGGTAAACTTGACCCTCTTGCGCTTGGAGGTGGGTGAGTTGCCCTCCTCACCATTATCCTTCGTGGAGCCCCCAGAGCTGCCATCACCCCGCCCGTGTACCTGGCTCTGAACGCTGGTCTGGGAACTGCCACTGCTGTGGTGGTCCCCATGGCAGCAAGTCTGTACGCCCTCCAGAGGGTTACTCGGATTTTCCACCTGCTGGGGCGAAAGATCACCCTGGGCCCTCAGTGGCTGGCCATTTCCCAGGAACACCCAGTGGTGGGAGTGATCCATGTTGGCCTGGCCTTCAGGAGGGATCCGTTTGTGACGGTATTTAAGGACAAAGACAATGCAGTTGATGAGAAAGACTAGGATGGCCAGGCAGAAGACCCCCAGTAGAGCATACATGCCGATCTCCAGGTCGGTCATGTTACGGGGTGAGTGGACAAAGTCATCGTCCTCCTCTTCCTCACCCTCAGTCGGTCTCTCCTGGTTACTGATGGTGGGGAAGTTGGTGTAATCTATAGGAACACTGGCAGGCTGCTCATTAGACGTATCATAAATTCTTCCACCAACGTTAGAATCAATCATTGGCCGCCTGGTGACGGGAGTCAGCTCGATCTCACCCTCCGTGTTGGCCTCTTCCTCAGAGTCTTCCTCCGGGCCAAAGCGGACTTTGACGAAAACAGCTGCAGATGCAATGACACTTTTGCGCTTGGTCTTCTGGCAAGCCTCACAGATGGTCATCTCTACGCGCACCATCTCGCCAGATCCCTCCCCTTCTGCCACCACCACAGGCCAGCGCTGCTGAGGCTCCTGGGATACTGATACAAGCTTATCATCCAATGTGGAAGCATTAAGGTTGTAGTCTTTGGGATCAAAGTAGGTCAGAGGAGCAGCTGTGCTGTCGCTGAAATACATCCAGATGGATAAACTGGCCTCCTGTTAAGACAAAAATCATAATAAGAATGAATAAATATGATGCATTACATAATATCAGTCTGTGCCTGCCTGTGAACCCTCGTGTTCAAACCTAAATCCCCCCCATTGTTCTGAAATTGCCTTTTCAGTGATGTTGGGACGTTTTGGGGTATATACCATTTGCTGTGGGCATGTTGTATGGACATGGCCAGTGTTAAGCTGGGTTGTGGCTATCAAAGTAAGGCTAGCGGGTATAGCAGGGGGAAGTCAAACAAAAGAAGGGTTAAATGAACAAGGTTGTTTTTGTATTTCAGATTGGCTGCCATTCACCGTTTGCTTCTTCAACGCCTGTGTTGGATTTATGGATGGTGGTTACCTCAGGTGAGTCAGGCTAGATGCCGTCTAGCCTGACTCATCAGGTGAGTGACAAGTTTTGGGTGGGAACTTGACCAACTGAGGGGGAGGAGGGCAGGACTAACAATACATTTCTTGCCTCAATGCAAAAAGTTACTTATTGTACCTTTAAGATTTTTGCAAATGCATGTTTCATATTTTATGTAAGTAAACAACACGCTGTGTTAATATCAAAATAAAAAACTCTAACCTAGTCAAAAAGCTGTGAGTCTGGCTTGTGTTTGTATCGCTCAAAAGAATATTTCACTGGTTTAGATCCCATTCTTTCATGGCGTTGCTTGTGATTTGAATATCTGTGCCCAGTTGAGCCTTTGAAGATTTGGACCTCCAATCCCTAAATCTCTGAAGCCCCTCTCATCGGCAATACCCACTGCTCAGTACAAGCCTTGACACACACACAGACTGTCTTGCCTCTGACGTGCATACCAGCAAACCACTTGAAAGCAAGGAGACGGAAGGGGTGAAGAGGATGACTGTTGTCCTGTAGGCAACAACACAGCGCCGCTCACAGCACAGCGAGACATGGCACATACAGCACCATGTACTTAATAATGTGAGCTCTGGTCTATCTCATGACCTGTGTCCCATGTTGTCTTCTCCCTCTCTTATGCATTTTCTATCCACTGTATACTGTAAAGTTGAAACTGGATGAATAGTAATCTTCCTCGATGCCTGCATGGTGGCTACGTGACAGCATTCATCTAATTCAGAGCAATTTCAGCATCGGTGCCCACATCATCGCAGCTGTTTTTGACTGCAGCCTTTGCTCACAGCTTGCTAAAACAACAGCTAACAGCCATTAGGAACACTAAAAAAGAGGGAGAATATTTTTCTCTCCTGATAGTTCCTGAGTCTTTCTTTCTAAGGGAAAGATGCTTACCCAAATTTCATTTGGAAGGCCATTTTCAGACAAAGAAAATCATTCAGTCCAGTCTGTGGGAAGACTTGTAGGTTGCAATGGTTTAAATAATACATTTAATATCCTTATGAGTCTAGTGTAGTGTGAAAGGGCTGACACAGAAAAAGGCAGAGCGCTTACAAAATACTGTTCTAATGTTCGGCAACTGGCACATGTTCAGAAACTTAACCTCCTGACCATGGGATAGATCCTTTTTGTTCAGAAGGACCACTGAGGTGTGAAAAAACTAGTGAGGCCCCTCTTGGTACATTTTATGAGGACATACACCGATCAGCCATAACATTAAAACCACCTGCCTAATATTGTGTAGGTCCCCCTTGTGCCTCCATAAAAGCTCTGACCCGTCAAGGCATGGACTCCACAAGACTGCTGAAGGTGTCCTGTGGTATCTGGCACCAAGACATTAGCAGCAGATCCTTTAAGTCCTGTAAGTTGCAAGGTGGGGCCTCCATGGATCAGACTTGATTTTCCAGCACATCCCACAGATGCTCGATTGGATTGAGATCTGGGGAATTTGGAGGCCAAGTCAATTTTTGCAGTGTGGCAGAAAGAGGCCACTGCCATTAGAGGCCACTGCCATTAGGGAATACCGTTGCCATGAAGGGGTGTACTTGGTCTGCAACAATGTTTAGGTAGGTGGTACGTGTCAAAGTAACATCCACATGAATGCCAGGACCCAAGGTTTCCCAGCATAACATTTCCCAGAGCATCACACTGCCTCCGCCGGCTTGCCTTCTTCCCATAGTGCATCCTGGTGTCATCTCTTCCGCAGGTAAACACGCACCTGGCCGTCCACATGATGTAAAAGAAAACGTGATTCATCAGACCAGGCCACCTTCTTCCATTTCTCCATGGTCCAGTTCTGATGCTCACGTCCCCATTGTAGGCGCTTTCAGTGGTGGACAGGGGTCAGCATGGGCACTCTGACTGGTCTGCAGCTACACAACCCTGTGTGTAGCTGTGTTCTGACACCTTTCTATCATAGCCAGCATTCACCTTTTCAGCAATTTGTGCTACAGTA
>CABFOP010021845.1:0-10238 GCA_900683385.1 Anoplogaster cornuta
CAGCACATACAGCAACACCAACAACAGCTTCAACAACAGCATCAACAAATTCAGCAGCAACTACAGCAGCAACAGCAGCAACAAATGCATCAACAACAATCACAGCAGCAACATCAAATGCAACAACAACAGCAGCACCACCACCATCAAATTCAACAGCAGCAACTCCAAATTCAAATCCCTGTTCCTTCTATGCCATCAGGCCAGCCTTCAGGTGCAACTGTGCACCAGCTTCAGGCAGGGGCACTGCAGATCCAGATCCCCCATCCTCCTGCTGATTTGGCAGTGGAGAGAGGGGCAGGAGGTGAACATGAGCACCTGCTGAAAATAAAGCCAAACCGGTCAGCTCCCCAGCTGGCTGAGGGTGACACAGTGGTTTTCAGTGCCCCTCTAGAGCTCAGCAAGATGAACCCACCACCCCCCTACCCTGGAACAGTGGCGGCTGCTGTGGCTGCTGCAGCTGCCTCAGCCTCTGCTGCAGCTTCCAACGCTGCATCTGGAACAGCAGGGGGCAGCAATGGGACTCCTCCACCTGGTGAACTGTGTCTGAAGAAGGGAGAGTTCCCTCTGTATCCTTCAGGCCAGCAACCAGCACAGTACCCTACACCACTGGGCTATGAGAGGATAACAACCTTTGACAGCAGTGGGAATGTTGAGGAAGTATGTCGTCCTCGGACACGTCTCGTCTGCAATCAGAACGTCTACACGCTCCAGGGTCCTGGCAGCTCTGCCACTCTCAGGGTCACCTCTTCGTCATCCTCTTCCTCAGCTGATGGGAAGAAGATCCAGCTGCCCTACACCTCTGCCACTCTCAACAGACTCACTGTGCCCCGCTACTCCATACCCAGTGGAGACCCACCCCCATACCCTGACCCAGCCAATCAGAACAATGTTGTTGGCAGGAATGCTGGACAGAGGCTTGACAGCAGTCTGATCCACGCTACTCTCAGGAGGAACAGCCGAGAGGCCGCTCTCAAAGTCTCCCAGATGCTGGACCCACCCAGACCCCTGCCTCCTAAGGCCAAAAACAGTAGTGCACTAGCAGCCTTGTACCAACAGAGGGTGCCAACAGCCTTATACACCTGCAGTCAGTGTAGCAGTGGATCTGGTGTTGGAAGCACTGCCCCAGGGAGCGCTAATGGAATAGCAGGAGGGACTATCATCAGACAAGATTTCCCTCCAGGGAATGGAGCACCACACAGCACAGTCATTGTTCACTCCAATAGTGTTACTCCTCTGGCCTCCCAGTCCTCTTACAACCTGCTGAGCTCCCTCGATGGATCTGGGACTGGGGGAGGAGGTGGAGGTAACAGAGACAGGGCTGACTATGTCAACTCAGCGTTTACTGAGGATGAAACCCTGAATCAGTCATTGAGGCATCTGGCACTGGGAGGCACAGATGTATCTGGGCTGGTTGTCAAACGCCCCCCTCCCTATCAGTGGGACCCAGCTGCCACAGAGGAGGTGTGGGTTCCTCAGGAACGGACAGCAACCCTGACTCCCACTGGACCCCCCGGACCTCACAAACCACCTCCCCTCATCCTCAGCCCAACTCAGAACTTAGATGTGACCCGGCTGCCTTTTGTCCTCTCTCCAAAGTCCCCCACCAGTCCTAGTGTGGCATCATTCCAAGCTGCTGCAGCAGCTGCGGGCTACCAAATCTCTCTCCAGTACCCCCCTGGCACTGCCTATGCTGGGCCCCAGCTCCAGACTATTGCAGGGTCACCACGCCCCTGCTCCTCCCCTAAGGAGATGGTGGCACCAGTACCCTTCTCACAGCAGGATGTAACCCTGGTCTTACCACCTGGTTACCCTGCAAACCTGGCCACCCTAGCCTGCTGCCCTCTCCCACCCATGTATCCAGGAGGAAGTTCCTGTGCGGGGCTTCCCATTCCACCCATTGCCCTCCACACTCCTTGGGGAACCTATAACTCCTGCCCCCCCATGCCCACCCCTGCAGTGCCACTGCCTCCCAAAGCCTCCCACATGGCAGTAGACAAAAATGTTCTCTCACCCCCTCCTCCTCCACCACCAGCAGAGCTACAGGGCCAGGGGGGCTTGCCAGAGGCCATGGCAGAGGCTGGAGAGGGTTTTCAGGAAGTCCTCTCCCTCACTGAGAGCCCTGTGCCACAACGCTCCGAGAAGTTGAGCAAGAAGAACCGCAAGCGGGCAGATGGCCGGGCAGAAGAGGCCAATGTACCACCCTTGGCTGAAGGGAGCAAGTCCAAGAAGGAGGGCCGGGCTCTGGGTGATTTCAACTCACTCATTTCCAGTCCACGCCTGGGAGGCAGGGACAAGAAGAAACTGAAGGGACAGAAGGAGCAGCAGATGAAGACTAAGAAGCTGAGCAAGGCCCCTGCCACTAGTGAGTTCCAGGATAGTTCAGAGAGTGAGCCGGAGCTCTTCATCAGTGGGGACGAGCTGCTCAACCAGTGCCAGAGTGGTAAGAAGGGCTGGAAGAGCAAGAGGAGTCTTCGAGCTGCCAGTGAACTGGATGAGATTAAGTGTCGAAAGGCCAACGAGAAGGAGGACCGTGGACTGGGCAGCCAGGGTTTTGTCTATGTCATGGCCAACAAGCAGCCTCTGTGGAACGAAGCCACACAGGTCTATCAGCTGGACTTTGGGGGGCGTGTCACACAGGAGTCGGCCAAGAATTTTCAAATTGAACTGGAGGGGAGACAGGTAAGGAGGTTTAATTGAAGAAATATCTCTTACTGTAATTTATACACGTAATCCGTATACTATACAAATCATTACAAGTATCTAAGTACCAGTGATTAGAAATGTGAGAAAAAGAGAAAAATGTCTGTACTAACGTGTTTGTTTATGCACAGGTGATGCAGTTTGGCAGGATTGATGGCAACGCCTACATCCTGGACTTCCAATATCCCTTCTCTGCTGTGCAAGCCTTTGCAGTTGCTTTGGCCAATGTCACTCAACGCCTCAAATGAGATGCCTCGTTCCTGCTTACCCTGAGTTCTATCTGGGATTTGAATGCAATCTGCTGAAGGGGCACAGTTGATGTTAATACACTTTGATTTTGGAGAGGAGACTGAAATCAGCCCTGGTCTGCATAGAGAGGAAGATACAATCATGCTGCACTACACAATGCTGCCACTAGAGTTGGTGCAATAAGCATTGGCTGCAGTTGCCAAGGATGCCCCCAGATTTGCTCTGTTTGGCATTCAGTGGCGCCTTGCAATGCCTGCAGGGCCAAAGAGCTGAGCTTTTGGTAATCATCATGCAAATAAATGCTGCTTTAGCTAGAAAAGGCTTACAGACATGATAACCAAATGGTTAACTGCGAGAGGAATTGTCTCTGTGCGGTTGTGAAAAGGAGCAGCAGTAATACTTGAAAACCACACTCTGGAGATCGAAGTTGTTTTTATTTTCTTCTTTTCCAGAGCGCACAGGTACTACTGGGCACTGAAATCCATTGCTGTACAAAACTTCAGTGAAACAGTTACCACTTTATTACACTGCTTTTGCTTTTAGGATTTTATTAAATGATTCAACTTTGTGGAGGGTAGGGGTCTTTTGTTTTCAGTCTCTGCCATTCCTTTTGTTACTATCTCAGTCTTTCTTGCCTGGAATTGCGGCTTAGATATATGCATTGTTTAGAAGCACTATTATAAATGAGTTTGCAAATTTCACTGTTGTTACAAACTTGGAAAGGTAAGGGAATAAATCTAGCTGAGTTGAACTGCAGTCTTTTCTACAAGGTTTCCTAGGACTCTGAAGGAATAAGAAATATGTTACTCTGCTACATGGATTAATTTATATGTACATTTCTTTGTTTATCTTGTTACTATTCTGATATGAATTTTAACATTGTAGTCATTGTTCATGTGATATCATACAATCTTAGTACCTTGTTGACATGGGTTTCAACATATCTGCTTTATTTGGGAGACTGGCGGCTGAATTAGAATATTGCTGTATAGTTTGAAGAATTCAAGTGAGGAGTGTACAGAATGGCTTTGACTGACATATCCTGTACGTATTGAAATATCTCCTTTCCTCGGTTATGGTGTCAGGAGCGCATAAATGGTCACTGAGGTCCGGTTTCAACTACCTAACCTCTGGCATGAAGTGATTTGTCACCTGCTGTCACTTCTGTGAAGTGAATGTGTAGTTAGGGGCTGTCCCTACTCGTAAAGACCACGCTAAACGTGTAAGCAAGGTACAGGAAATATTTTTGTATATTTCACCTATGCCATTTCATACTTTTTTCAGAAGTCATGTAAATACATGCCATTCATATGTAAATGTAGAGAGACCCTAGGTGAGTTTGACAGACATCTGTTTACACCTGTCTCTACTGGTTTTAAGTGTAATTTCAGGTGTGGAGCGAAGCTGCAGTACTGTTTAACTGAACAGCTACAACCACAAAACAGTGAAGCTGAAATAGTTTCATTCGCTGAATCTTTGAAGTCAGAACTCCAATGAAGGATGAAGCTGTTTAAACCTCTTCAGTAGTAAGCTGACACTGAAATCTGTTAAGCTGACACCTTTTCTCCTTTCAGGCAGTGAAGCTTGTGTTCCTTTTGACCTCAGAAGGCAGAGCAGGGCTAATGGGTGGGTACTTGGGCAAGAGCAAATGATTAGGCATATTGCAAGTATCTGAAATATTATCTATTACTTTTGTCTGGTAGATGTTAACCAAATCACTTTTATAAAAAGAGCTGTAATAGAATATTTAGGCCTAATGAAATTTAGGTGTAAATGGGGTCACCTCCAAAATTTGTGCCAAAAGATACATTTGCTAAAAGAAATAAAGATTAAGAAATGGGCCTAGACAGAAATAGAAGTGTAGCCTATGCTTCACTTACAAAAAAAAACTATTGCTTTGGACCAACTATGTTTTGGTCTCGGAATTGATGAGATTATTCAATTTGTTTGGTGTGATCTTTCCCCATCATAATGAGATGCATGTCATTCAGGGGTGGCTATAGGGATGGGGTCTGAAAAAAGATAACTGAAAAATATACTTTGAAAAGTGTCTTCTTAGGGATAGTTTAACCTTGAAAACGAAAGACCATCAGCATGGTGTAAACAACATATCCATCATTACTTATTTTGTGTTAGTTGTGCAATATTTTCTTAGGATAAAAATTCCTTTGCCATCAGTTTTAACCACAGTTTCATACAATGCTGATAGTTCAGCATCTCTGTTGCTGGTCTGTACATTTTATTTATACAAGATTACTTCCTAAAGGATATATATATTGTGGAGTTTTCTGAACATTTCTTTGTGTTGATAAAGGTTTGTTACAAGTGTAGCCCGAATTGTTAGATGGGAATTTTTGGGGGGTATGGAATGTGGGAAGGGGAAAATTTTCAATGTTTTGTGAAGTTTGCATTGGATGGAAAAGATGTGAATGAGTAAGTGCCCAGTTGTTTAGTGTAGTTGGTAGACTAGTTATGTAGGGTGTAACTGTCAAGTCAAGGTGTGTCTGTATTCAATTGTGCGGTCTACCAATCCCATCAGTGTTATATCTATTATCTTCAAACTGTGTGTGGTCATAGCTTCTTTACACACACACACATACACGTCATCCACATAAGTTCACATAACTAAGTTTATGATCAGAATTGCCTATGGACATAGGTTAAGGATTCACCATTAATTGATTTGATGAAATGGCCTATTGTAGATATTGTAGGATTTGGCTTTTATTTTGAAAAGATGTGCTTTGTACTTGTAGATGTAGACTTAAAGGACAAAAAACTTGAAAAAAAATCTGAGTCTGATTTGGTGACTGAATGTTTATAGTGTATGGATAGTAAGGCATGCCATGTAAATTATTTTACAATTGTATATGTCACGCATCTTTTGAATAAAACGTCATTGTTTCAGAGAAAAGAGACATTGTCTTACCTCTTTAATGGATAGAATAATATTATTCAGTGGAAAATACTGCAAGTATTTATTTAGTTTGACCTTAGACTGCATTTCTCTAATAGTGTAATTGCGAGCCAGTATCAATTAGCTGCCAGTGGTTTGCTTTCAGACGGCTGTCTCTGTCCCTGGTGCTGAATCCTGGTCACGTGGTCCTCCTCGTCCCACTTCTGCCCCCTCTTCGTTTTTACTGCTTTTCTTTCAGACACAAACAAAACAGCTACGCCTGCACTTTCAATTAAATGAGGAAACAATAACTACAGGCAACGGTGTTGTTCTGTAAAGGCTGCGGATTATTTCCCATCGCCATTTTCAGCCACCAGACACTATAGACGCTATCATGGACACCGACTACTCCGGCCTGGAAAACCCTCTCTACGGCGAGCTGAAATATTTCTGTAAGAAGATACAGGAAGCCTTCACCGAACTGAAGGAGGAATTGACACCTTACCGAGATGATCGCTTTTATAGGTGGGCCTGCGGTATTATTGCATTATGTAATATTAAAACAATGACAAATCCATTGTACTGCAATGGAAACAAAGGGACGCTGCATTAATTGTATCCACGCTATTTCGGCGTTGTATGCATTATAATTTAACAATATGTACCTTAATAAGGGTGGTGATAACAGCAGAATTACAAATTCCCATCGAGGTTTTTATACTGACAACGAAGCTTTCATGGTGCGTTGTGATTTAAATGCAACTATGCGTGCCATTGATATTCTCTGTGTTTTATTGGTTTACGTTTATATTAGATTCCGTCTGACTGAAGCCCAAAGATTAAATTAATGATAGAAAACAATATGTCGAAAGCAATAATGGATCATGCTTGGCAGCCACTTACAAATGAATGAGTCGGTTCCTCAATATATGCTTATAAGACCACATTTTGTGATTCCTATCAAAGGCAACAAGTGTTGACATGCAGAAGGTAAGTAAACCTCAAAACACGTCTGCATTTGTTAGTGTTGAGACATGACGTCAAAATCAAACTAGCATGACGTTGATGCAGGAAGCAATTAATTAGGCCAAGCATTAAAATGTCTTGGGCTGTATTCGAAACCGCCTACTACATACTACATACTGCATACTATGTGTACTGCATACTGTACTGCTTTTCATAGTAGTATGCAGTATGGAATGGTTAAATGGATTCATTTAGCAGTATGCTAGGTCAGGCTAGCAGTATGCTAGGTCAGGCTAGCCGGCTTCTCGTCACGGAGCTCAGCCTGTCAGCTGTGAGCCTCCGTGCGGCGACACGGAGCTCCGCGATGCGACAATGTAGATTCAGATTCACAAACAGGAGTTATTGGGATAAACTGACCACATATTCTGAATCTATATAGTAACATTCTCGCCTGAAAAAATATTAAAACTTAATAAAGTTGCATATTAACAGTCGTAGAGCCAAACTTATATCAGCTTTGTGGGGGTGGGGGCATTGTGGGGATGCAGTATGCGAGAAGTCTGCTCTGATGGCAAAATTTCCCGAATCAGTACGACATCCGGGTATTTGCTAAACTTTAAGACGGTCTCACGGGGATATACTAAACATTACGCTGTTCGGCTAAACCAAATAAGCCTCCCGCGGAAAAAGAAAAAAAAAAGATACTAAACTGAGTGAGGCACTTTCTGCTTTACGGGATAACCGAAGAGGGAAGTAGAAAGGAGTGAACCCTCTTGCTTCGCCTGGACACTCTCTGGCGTAAATCAGTCCCTCCCTCTTCCGCTGATGCCATGTGACTGTGGCCCCTCCCTTTTGGTGACGTTGCATTCCAGTTGTCGCAAACTGATGCGGCTCGTACGCGGATGTGGATTCAATTTGAGTTTGTTTTTTTCATGTTTCTCGCCACCAAGAGTGCGAATCGTAAGAAATGGAATTGTAAGTGTAAGATTAGTGTACAGATTAGAAAGTCTTCAATCGATTTTCTGTGGAAAACCAGTGTACAGCTCTCTCCGCGTTTGTATATAAGCTAATATGCACTCGTATGGAAGCTAGCAGTGTTGACATTTCCACACCTATGCCGTAGTATAGGCATATGGCTAGCTCACAACAGTAACTATCTTTTTATTTGCTATTGTGTTGTAAAAAGTATTTTTGCTGCCTTCTAGTGGCTCTGATGATCGGCCCATGCGTCTTGTCTACACCCCTAACTTAATGCATTCTGTCTCCCTGGAACAGATTGGCCCCCATGCGCCTTTACACACTCTCTAAAAGACATTTTGTCTTGGTCTTTGTGGTGTTCCTGGTCTGCTTTGGCCTCACAGTCTTCATTGGCATTGCAGGTACGTGTGGATAACGTTATAGTATCAATGACACAAGCAGGTCAGTCAGTCACAGGTCATTTTAACATGATTATGGATTATGGTTTCGTGGGAACTCACACAGAGAGATGTGGTGAGTCAGTGAGTGAGTCATTATATCTAATTGCACCAACTAATGTTTTCAAACATATGATTTATGGACTGTATACAAGCCCTTTTTTCCCTCATTGGTAGCTTCATGCAACCGGACTTACATTCAAAATAATTTGGACTGTTGCTGTTATTTTTCATTTTCCCTTCATTTTTAGGTCCTGGGATAATTGCTGAGCAAGAGTGCAGTGGTGATCAATTGCTTGTAAAAAACCATTCAGTTAAGGTAAGTCATTTTAAGGAAGAAAAACTTTCCATTGACTGTATGGCAAGGAATGTACATGTTTGGTTGGGATGGCAGGGATGCTTCTTATGAGTGCAGCCACTTCCACAGGACCCCAAAGCCAAAACATTAACAACCTAAGGATATGGTAACCTTAAGCTAGTAGGTTGGAGCAACCACAGTCCAGGATCCCTAAGAGTAGTGGATTCAGATGATCAATTAAAGATGAACTCTATGTTAATTTTGTAGGTGTATATCTGTTCTTTCTTTGGAGATCAAAATGATTATCATTCATAAAGATTATCAATTCTAATTCTGTCAATCAATTTGTGGTTTCAGACTGGGCCCTTCAATCTGGTGTCTCCTCCCCTTACCACCTACAACCAGCAGCTATGGCTCACCTGTCTGATGCAGGTTGAACACAGCAATGGTAAGACTACAGAATATACCACAGATGGAAACTGTGGATCATGATGGTGTGGTGTGGAGGGTTTCTCTGGATTGTGAAGCTGAGGGAGGGGCACAATTCTGTGGTCATTTGAAAATGACCTGTTCCACTCCTGTCTACTCAGTGGTAGACTTCCATCAGAACTTTGAGATCAACGTTGAACTGACGGGAGTGATGCAGGACGCCAGCTCCATGCACATGAGCAACAACGTGCACCAGAAGTCACGAACGCTACACTGCGGGGCTGTGAGTGTCAATCCACAACCCATCCATCCATTCCTCAGTGCTATCAATCGTTCAATGAATTGGCAACCAATGTAGCAGTGTGGGTTTATGAAATGCCAGATTTAATATTAAGTGGGGATGTGGTGTAGAGATGTGTGCGGATGTTTATTTTTCCCGTGATCTTAGATAGGCAATGTAACTGAACGTCTCATTGATCTGTAGATGGTTTGTGATACGCCGTTGCTTTATTCCTGTTTGTCTCCATACAGAAATGTGATGAGATCATTGTGCTCCATCTGGGCTACCTGAACTACACCCAGTACCATATCATAGTCAGCTTCAAGGGCCTTGAAAACATCACCTTTGACATTAAAGTCAACTTTGTGGTAAGTGACAAACACTGGCAGGAAATGGTTTCAGCTAGCAAGACTCTGTGTCTCTGTGATACTTTCTTTCTGTTGTTGCATGTATGGCTTTTTCAAAATGTCTTCAGCTCGCCAGTCAGTGACATTTGTTTGTGCTCTCGTTTTGTTTCTCTCCCTGCTTTTATTCCTTTGCAGTGGAAAATGTACAATCCCACCTTCTCCCAAGTGGAAATCTGGTTCCGGTTTGTGTTCGTGGTTTTGACGTTCATGGTCACGGTAAGAGGACAGGCTTTAGGTCTTAGGTCTGATCTTCGGGTCTTTGTCTAAGTAGATTTGACATTACCAGCAATTAATTCAGAAATGGTAGTGTTACGGTCAGATCGGTAGTTTCATGGCGCACATGCAGGGTTTGATATAAGCTTCATCCTTCTATCAATGACCCTTTAAATATGGACTATGCTTTATTCCACTGTAGCCTGCAACCTTTTCCCACAAATGTAGTGAACATTGACGGTCTAAAACCAAGTACTGAGATACAACTCTGTGTCAGAGACTGAAGTTCCTGTCCAGGCGGATTCATATTGTTTTCTCTGCATGTTCCAGTGTATGTTTGCTCATTCGCTGAGGAAGTTCTCCATGAGGGACTGGGGCATAG